>WYDI02023496.1:0-74366 GCA_009867235.2 Psittacus erithacus | reverse complement strand
TGGTGTTCAAGGCCAGGTTGGACAGAGCCTTGGGTGCCATGGTTTAGTGTGAGGTGTCCCTGCCCATGGCAGGGGGGCTGCAACTGGATGATCTTAAGGTCCTTTCCAACCCTAACTATTCTGTAATTCTGTGATTCTGTCTCTATGTCACTCTGGCATACAAGCTAAACATGCAGAACTAAAAGGCTTTTCTGCTTCTGATCTATACTTCTCCTTGCCCCGAGTGTGGGAGTGCTGGCTTTATCGCATCTCCCCTCAAAAAAGATGGTGAGGGCAGGAATGGAAAAGCAAGGTGGAGTTCTGGTTTGTACCATGAGATGTTTACTGTAGCTGCTTTAGTACAGGTTGGTTGGTACAGGGCAAGACTGTAATTGCTGGGGTTAGGTAAAACAGGTTTGAAGCATTTCTTCACTTCCTTATTAGGTTAAGTCCCATTTAAGTGCAGTGCTGTTCAAGGCTTGGGTTAGATCTGGTACCAGGGTTATGAAAGGTGTAGTGTATGCTTGTAACATTTACTGCTTTGCTGCTTCCCTGAACGTTGATGTGCTGCTGTAGTAATTGGATTTTACCCAAATCAGAGTTAGAAAATGGGGCTGGAAAAGACTCAGTAAATCTGTCCTGTGTCCTAGGCTGGGAGCCTTAGGGCTGCGGTCTGAGAGACCTGATGCCTTTTCATTTGGGTAATGTCTTACAGGTGTGTTTTTCTCATTTTCACAGATTCTTCATCTCTTCTGCTGTCTCTTAAATTAGTGTATCTTCAATTTTGAGATAGAATTTCAGTCTTTAATATCACTACTGTTTGCATGAAAAAGTATTTCTTCATTTGATCTGTACCTTGGGGACTTCATTTAAAACATTCTGTGCACAGAAAGCCTTAGCTCATGTCTTAAGTGCTCTCATGGGAGCACTTGGAGGTATCGCTGTGCGTTTGGCAGTGAGTGTGCAGGCAGATTGAGTCATGATTAAATCCACCTTCTTGTGTGCACACACACAAATAAGCAGTATTGCACGGACTTCTTTCAAGGAGAGTTCGATTTCATCTCCTTCCAGACAAATTTGGCACCCTAGGAACACAATACTAGGTTGGTGGGGTTTTTTGGTACAGTTTTCTCCTTTTGAATCCTTTCTTTTTGTGAAACTACTTGTGATGGGCTTTGTTACAATAGCTGGAAGGATGGCTTTTGTCTTTTAATGTTCTTCATCGTCTATTAAACAGTGATTTAACAAAAAGGAAGATTACTTTTGATTCTCTGTGTAGTGGGGTTCATCAAAAAGGAGTATTTTAGAAATGCGATGCACAAAGCAGGAGAGAGGCTGTATGTGTTGTGTATGTGTTACAGAACGGACAGATTAAATGCCTGCCTCTAAGTCTAGCATCAAAATGCAAATGTAGAAAACTTAAAATCCATTTTTAATCTAGTGTGGTGCCTAAAACATTGAGGGTCTTAGTGCAGACATACTATTCTTACCTTTCATCTGTAACTGTCAGTGCAATGAAATAAATGTGTGTGTTTTGACCTTCTCTTTGTGTTACTGAGCTCATTTGAGAGACTTTTGCATTGGTGTGTTTGGTTTGTTTCTTATGTTTAATCTTATAATCAAATTGCTGAATTTTCTCATACAAGCAGTAGATTTCAGAGGACCACAATTTATTATGTTTGACTGGAGCTGCCTCAGGTTTAGTCACACAACAGGAACATGTCCCAGTGAAGTTCATTTAATGGGAAGCATGTGTTCAATGTCTAGGTGTCCACAGTGGCTATATAATCTGGATATTATCTTCACTTGATTGATCAAGGAAGCAAAGATTGCAGACTGAGGCTACAGTTATTAGTCTCCCCTTTCCTGTCTAGAATTTTCTCCCCTGCAGTCTGACTGAAAAGGAGTCTGACTGAACTGAAAGCAGTTTGGGTAACTGCTGTAATGCACTAAGAAATATCCAGAGTACCTTCTCTAGCCCTTGTCTAGGAAGGCAGGTATTCCAGACTGAAGAATAACCCGGTTTATGGGAAGAGACTTCTTAACATCTGAACATTGCTGACATTACTTAGAAGGTATTTTGTGGTGGAAATGTGCTGCACTGTATTTAGAAAGGCAGACTCAAATAGCATCCTTCATATTTGCAGCTTCTGGGGAAATTTTTCCAACCACTAGTTACGATTTTTGGAAGTGCTTCAGTTTTCCTGATAAGGCTACATACACTGTCTTGAAAATAAACTTCCTTAAATCTGCAAATGGTCTCCTGTTTTGTTGATGACTGGCTCACTGAAGCTTCTTCCAACTAGAAATGCTTATAGGAAGTGTAACCTTTGGCTGACAAGGCATTCTGAAGTTCACCTACAAGTACATTTTGGCTCTGGAGTCAGTGTGTCTAGCCAACAGGAATCATCTCAGCTGTACTGGACCAGCAGATCAGCTTCCTATCCACAGAACTTGGACTCTCATCTGGAGCAATCTCAGAAATTGAAATCTTATGTTAAATTGTATTTCCTGGTAGCAGCTGTGTGTATTATTATTTAGTGAAAATGCTTTCCAACAGTGTTTTGTAGCAGTCCTTGCCTTAACCAGTGGCTTCTTATTGCTTGATACAGCAGGGAGGTTTTCCAGGAATTTGGATCACTAGAGGTCTGTTCTAGCAATGTATTTTCCAGAGTCTGAAAACTGAGATTCTTGACACAAAGTTTAAATTGTTTCAGTATGTTGCTTGTAAACTCATTAATTCTGCCTTTATCAGTGTATCTGGTTTCTCTTTTCCTGGGTAATAACTTCTAAATATGTAGGGTTTCTAAATGTATCTTTATGTCCAGCTTTTTTCCATGAGATCATGATATTGAGCTTTGTTTTTAATTTGATTTAAAGTTAGAAATGTGTGTCTGCTTCCCTGTAGAAACCCTAAACCTTTAAGAATTTTTGAACCCTTACTCTTGGTAACCTGAACCAGTGTGTCTTTTCTGCCTGAAGCATAGGTAATGAATATGTTTCCATTGAGACGTCCCTTGACCAAAACAGGTTGACAGGAAAAGTTAAGTTCTACCAGTCTTTGAGTGACAGTGATGGTTTTCCAGCTTGGTAAAAATGAGACATCACAATTTTGGCAAAATGAAATTCAAATTCATATTTGGATTAATATTTTAGAATTAAGTCAAATACAGCGAGTTCCTGATTTGAAAGTAATATAATACACCTTTGTAAAGGAAGAGTTGATGAAAACATTACTTTTAGTTACCTAGCCTTAGTTTTTGCTTAATGAAAATGCTGCAGTACTCAGTTAACCTTGTGCTTCAGCATGTCTCGTAAAAGAGAAAAGAATACTTTCAAAAGTTGTCTAAGTGGAACTCATATCTAAAGGAAAAAAAAACCTTTTTTCCCCCCAGGCTTGCTTGTGAATAAAGCTATTAAGACCATGTGTGATCGCTCTGCAGACTTTCAGAATTCATTAGGGAAGGAACAGATTTCTGCTCTGGAGGAGTCTGGATTTCTTAGTCGTTGTCAACTTGTTTGCAGAATTGTTCATCCGTGATTGCTGGATGAAGTGGGACTCGGAAGCAGCAATGTTTTGAGTAGATGTTATATCTAAAAAAAAATCTTTCTTCCCTTTCCCTTGGATATTTGGTCCTGCCCTATTGCTCCTCATTAAACAGGAGGAATTGTCTTTTCACTGTCTCTCTAATTAGTATTTGCATATTTAATTTGGGGAATATTGCTGAAGGTGAGAACAGGCAACAGATGCTCAAGTACAAGTCCTGCTTCTTTGGTTATAAAAACAGATTTCCACAGCTTGGCTTATGCAAAGGGCCTTACCTATGTTATTGTTCTTTGGCTGCTTGTAATTTACCAGTCAGCTGTTAGACAAGAGAACAGTGAGGATCATTCATTTCTTCAAAAGCGGCTTAGCCAAACTAGTACTACATGTGTCTTGCATCAGTTTGGGTTTAAATTCAGAAGTATTTGAGGATTTAAAAGGTCCTTTTACTTCAAACTCCTCTCCATAAGATTCTCCTGTCACACTTAATGAAACCATGCATTTCTTTCACTTGCTTGCAACATGGAAATTTCTGAACATTGTGGAAATGACAGTGTGGTTTTGCTTGAGACCAAAATCTGAATGATAAAACTGAAAATTGGTTAATCTGAAAAGACTCAATACTTTAACTGTGCTCTGAAATGCACATAATTAAAGTTCTACTGACTTCTCGCATGGAAGATGTTTACTGTTAATATTAATTTGCATTTTGTCACTGTTAAATTCAGCTTGTATGGTGGTAAACATGAGCTTTCCTGAAATGAAATCGGATGTCTGGTGCATTCTGCATCACTTTCCAGAAGAATCAAGGGTGATGGTCATTGCCATTAATAGCAGGAGTCTGAACCTTGTGCAGTGTAGGTAGCTTTTGTGGAATGTGTGTATACTGGATACTATTGAAACTGGCTTTGATTCTGATGTTGGAAATAGGGGGTTGGGGAGGGGAAGTATCCTGCATGTATTGCGCCATCATATTCTTGAGTGGTTAGGAATGGGTTAGGAAGAAACATCTTTATGCTTAAGCAGCAAAATGCAAAGGGAAGTAATTTTCTATTTGTGCAGACCAACAGTGGATAACTTGGCTTGAACTTCCTTAAAGCAGAGCTCTGAGATTGTTCTTCTCTGTGTAAATCATTCTATGCTGGCCTTTGCTTATCATTGAATTAGTAACTTTCCATCTTGAGTTTGAAATGTCTCCTGTCCTCTCTTGGAACTGCTAATTCAAATTATATTGTAGTATAGACAAATGACTTTGTTTTGTGCTGAGATGTTTAAATAATCAGTCTTGAGGTATGCAGTATCTGTGGGGCTGATTTTTTTCTTTCTTTTTCCTTCTTTCATGGCACATGCAGCACTACTTATTAGCTCAGTTTCTTTGAAGAAAAAACCAAAGGGGGGGGAAGAAAGCCCAAACCACTTTTCTTTTCTTGTTTCTTGTAGGTTTATGGGTGTCTGTGTGCATCAAGGACAGCTGCACGCACTTACTGAGGTAAGACTATTTCATGATATACTTTGAATATGAAACAGTTCTCAGGCCAGATTTTGCAACTGCTGTTCACCTTGAAGTGATAGTTTCTTTTATGGTGACTTGTGAGTTAATCACATGCTATTTGCTATGCAGTGGGAAGACTGCAGAATCAGGCCTCAGAACTGTACATTTGCTCATAGCCCCTGTATGTCTTGTCTCTTCAGAAGCACTAGGAAAAAAACCACATAGGAACATAAAATTTCACTGGCGCTATTCTAAAGGAGAGATCTGGATTACTGTTGAGCTGCACCTAAATATAGTTACTTCAGTGACATTGCATTGTGTTTAAATCTTATACTCCATTTGTGTATGTTTCACAGGTAAATCTGAGACATTTCAGCTGGGTGACATTGGTGTATTCAGTCCATACTACTTTCTTATTTGGAATAACATCAAGATTACAGCTTAATCTGCATCCTATAGAAAGGGATTATTTCATTGCCCATATATGCCAGCCAAGATCTGGGTATCAAATGAGAAACTAAAGTATCTGTTCATGTGAATCTTCCCACCAAGTTTTACTGAGTTGTATGTTTAATCACTCTGTAAGCTGCTCAGGAAACAAAGAAGAAAGGAGTATGCTCTTGTTCAGAATAGCATTGCTTGGTTCGAGTCAAAAATAAAACATTTTTCCTGCTGGTTTAGTTTGGATACAGATTGAGGGGAAACTCATGTTTGGTAATGTTAATGTTTTATTTTTACTTCTGTTTTGTAGGAACTGATCAATTAAAACATTAACCCTTTCCCACCCGCACCCCCAAAGATAAGAATATTATTAATTAGCAATTAAAACAGGCTCCCAGTATGCTTGCTAAAAACTACTATAAAATGGGAAGACTGGATATCTATATGCCAGTTATCTGGATACGTATGGCCATCACTTTCTGTGACTCTCATATGCCACTCTGAGGCAAAGATGCACATATGTGGGTGGTGAAATTCTTCACCATCTGGGGTGCCAATTCTGCAGTTTTAGCTCTAGCTACTATTAGAGTGATGCACACTAGTTCACAATGGCCATATTTCTAGTGTAAGAGCAAAAGTAAAGACCCTTTAGAAATTTCAAGATACAGCACGTATGAAGGATCCTTTGATGAGAGGCACAGTTTGTTTGATCCCCCTCCAGGCTCCCTCCCTGCCCCTGTGCCCGGGAGAGGGAATATTTCTAAGATTTGGCATTTGATGGCTGATCAAGATGCTCAGGCAGGCTTTGATAATGTTATTTCCTGTTTCTTTTGGACCTCTGGTCAGTTAAAGCAGGGAGGTTTCAGGCCTTTTCACTAAGCATGTCCTAGAAGAGACATCGTCATAACATGTCATTGTACAGAATCTTGGCAGATCTTCCTCAGTGTGGTTTTTGTGTTTGTTTTTTTTTCTGTTTGGTTGATTGGTTGGGTTTTTTTTTTTTTTTTGAGTCTTTCATCCCAATTTCTTGCCATTTTTTTTATGTTCCTCCCCACCCAGAAAGCCAAGAAAACGAAACCAGCAGAGATGCTTCCTTACAGAGAGCTAATTTTGTAGCTGCTTGCTTTGTTCAGCTGGTTTTGAATTCTTGGCAAGAAAATAAGAAAGGCTTCAAAGAACAACTTTTTATAGATATAACTCAGAGTAACAGAAGAGATTCCTGAAGCATCCTGAGACCAAAGAGGAAAAGCTTTAGAATGGAGAAGGTTGCTGCAAAATTTTGAGAAAGAGAATAGCTTTAATGGCATATTATAATAGTATATGTAGTGATCAGTGGACCAAGGTGGATATTTAATGCTTTTGGTAGAAGAAAACACGACCAAAGGCCATCATAAGTTGTTGTAAGGAATCCACACACCACTTTGTGCAATACAGTAGTTGTTCTTTGATTTTACAGAGCTTTTAAAAGTTAAGAGCTGTGTATGTTCCAAGTGGTGGAATTGTGTTTTCTGGCAACAGTAGTGGGATTTTTTCATCTTGAAGCCTGTGTAGAGTAATGGTTGAGTTCTGAAGACTTCTGGAGGTTGGGGAAGGGGGCTGAAATGGCTAGCTGAAGGAGTTATTAGTAAGACAGACATGGTGACTCACCAGTTCAAATATAACCCAGGAGGATGAACAAATCAGCCACTGTCTCGTGGCTTTTTTCAGCTTGTGATCCAAAAAGCTGGTCTCCTAGCTTCAAGTGCTCAACATAACTGATACTAGCCTGATCCTATTAGCAACCAGTGAACTTCTGCTGGGATTTCACTTCTTTGGAGATGAAACTGGATTCAGAAGCCCCATTGCTCAGTATGTGTCTGAGTCACTGCAAGGAGATTCCTCTCTTGCACTAGCCTGTGCTGGACCTGTTCTGTGAGGAGCTTAATTATCCATTCTTGTGTTTTGAGAGTACAGCTGATGATATGCCAAAGTGAAAGGGATGTAGCATCACTTAGAGCTTATGCCTGAAGGTGCAGTGGAAAATCATGTTTATTTGTATGTGTATGTTTCTGTGACAGAAGAATTTGAGAGCTTGTGGCAGATGTTTGGTAAATTGAATGGGATGACTTGTGCTATTAGCAGGCAGGGCAGCAACTGCAAATGGTGTTAGAGGGGCCTTAAGGATTTTATAAGCCTGTTAAGGGGCTGCATTAGTAGTATACAGCACTTTGTTATTGGAAGGCAGAGTCTGAAGTATTAGGGTTTTCTTTTCTTGCATGTTTAAATGCACAGGAGGCTAAACAGATCATGTGGAACAGTTTTTTTGCTTAAGGAAGGTGTTGATCATATGTAGGCCTTGGGTTTTTTCCTGTTGGCAGCATTTTACATGGGTTTAATTGTACTCTCTCAAGAGGCTTTTGTTTTTAAAGCTGTTTGGCAATAAGCAGTTTCTGTTTGTTTTGGTTTGGTGTTTTTTGAAAGTAAGAATGGAATTGTTTCATTATGGACTGCACCAGTATTTTGGCCTTGTTCTGAGTCCACAGTCCTACCAGTTCTGAAAATCCAATATTGTTTTTGAAGTTCTGCTCAAGCCAGAAGCTATGACATGTGCATCTTCTTGAAGCTGGTCAGTATCTATCCTTAGAGGCACAGAATGATTTAGGGGTCAGAGACCTCTATCCTTGCAAGCACGTAGTTCAGATACACTTAAGGAAGGTGAAGTAGATGCATTAATCGGTATCACTCAGATGATTTGGCAGTTATTAGACTGCTTCACTAACTTTGAGCTGGTGGGTACAGATTTTCTGTAAAAGCAGTAACGGGATATTCCTTTCCCAGGATTCAGCTCTAATCTATAGCTGGTGGTTTGTGTCTGTAACTACAAGAACCTGTAGGGCTTCCTGCTATACTTGCATGCCTCTCTAACCTAATTCCAGCCTCTCCTTCAAGCCTCTTTTTGTTCTCCAGCCACCTTCCTAATCTGACAACTCTCTAATAACTTTCATTTCTTAATTTCCTGGCACATAGCAGCATCCTCAGACTTGGAGAAACTTGCACAGTAGTACAGGCTCTGGTGTTAGGATGAAATGCTGCTGAGCATTCAGACACCGTACCTAAGTTACTGCCAGGAGCTTAGCAGACCGTATACACTCCAGGGGACATGAAGCTGTGAGCCAGTTAGCATGGAGCAGCTGTGGCTTAATAGCAATAGCATACAATCGTATCCCACACACACTTGCCACTGAATGGCTGCATGAGCAAATACCCATTTTAGATGGGAAGCAAACAAATTGATTTGTGTTGCAGATTCTGTTGGCCTGTGCTATTACACTGAAGCAGATAACGTAGTGTACAGTCTGGCATATAAAAGCCATGTAATACCTTTTTGCAGATCTTAAATTATTTGTTGAACTCTCTTAAGCAGGTTTATCTGAATTTCTAAGAGAGAGGTCAGGCTAAAATCTTGCTATAAATAGATGTGTATATATATGCACAGAACGAGTCATATAGTTGGATAATTCCTCTTGAAGAAAATGAAACTCCTGACAGCTGTGTGTATAGGAGATGAAGATGGGAAAATTACTCAGTGTTGATTGGGATATCTTGAAATTGCAGTTGCTTCACAGACAATAGCTAATTATTACAACAAATTTTATGGCTATTAATTCATAGTGAATGACAGTAAAATAAGAGCACAAATGCTCTGCTGTTACAGTCTGATGCTGAAGATTTACGTGCTCAGAGCAGGATCTGGCATGCATGGGAGCTTTCTCAGGTACGGAGTAGGGTAGTGGCAGTGTGATAGAAACACATGTCCTGTGATAGAGGGGTGGACAGAATTGATTTAGCCAGCAGCTGGATCTGCTTGACATGTCTCTCCTGCAGTTTTTAAGTCTCTCTTCCTGGTGCGTTCTGCCTAGTTGGTCATTCTGATTCCATCCCAGTGGTGTGGTATTAGATGCTTCATGGGTCTAAGAGCATATTTGGGCAGCCTTGGTTTTAAGGTGCTGTATATGTGGCATTGGAGCAATGGTGAGAGAACTCTCAGGGGTGAGCCAACCTTTCTGTGATCCTGGCTTCTCGAGGGGAGGAGGTGCATGCATCCCATGGAGGGGTGCATGGAAATGCCTTGCAGTCCAAAATAGTGTGAATGGTGTATGCAGTAATGCATGGTGGCACTGTATAGTATAGGCAGCAGAGCCTAATGCAAAGGTACTAGGCAAAAAGTGCTGTAAGAAAAATCTTGACTGCTGCTTTAACTTTTCTTTTCTTTTTCTTTTTTTCTTTTTTTTTTTTAAAGAATAACCACAGAATTCCTTGAATTCCTGCATATTTGTAGTTCAATTGTTATTTTTTATATATATATATATAGCTGTGTCATAAACCCCAGGAAAAAATTTACTATGGAAATCCTTCCAGAAATGTTAATTGTTATCTTGGGCAAGATAATAGGTATTGGATAATTTGGACATGTTGCACCATAGTAGCTTACTGAATTGGACACTGCTGTTTTTACCAGTAACCACAATTCATTGTTTTGAGACAAAAATGCTGTTATGTAGCAGTTTGGAAAAGACTTTTCCCTCCACCCCTCCCCTTCTTATGCTTTCCCATTCCTTATACACACTTCCTTCTACTCCTGAAGCTCATCTTAATGAAAAGCCTGTGGCTTTTGAGCTGAGAGAGGTTTCTTTAATAAGTTCCTCTGTGATAATGGAAAACTTTCTTTCTCTGCTGTTCCTCCCAAGAGTAACAATTCAAGGAAACTATAAATGCAATTAGTGGAGTTTCAGGCCTTCAAAGTCCTTCCTTTTTAAGTAGGATTTTATTTTTATTTATTTTTTTTTTTAAATTTTGGATTTAGCACTGATTAGGAAGAAAAAATATTAAAAGCTTAAAATTATCGGAATTGTTACAGTTGTGCGGAAGGGAAAGTAAGTTCTTCAAGTGACAAGGTCCTTCTGACATACAGCTTGCGCAAGCAGAGCCTATCATTTAATTAAAATACCTAAGTTTTGTTTAATTTTCCTTCTTTCTCTTTTCCCTCCCCTCTGTCCTTAGGCACCTTTCTATGGAGGGCCTTTGACCCTAGAATGGAGAAAATCTGACAGACGCTGCTTAGACGTCCTCTTCTAAACGTTTATGCTACAGCTAAACCTGTAGGCATACATTGCCTTCTAGATAGTGGTTGCACACTTCTGAAAGCTTTAAAAAGCCTTGGAACATCATTCCTTCCTTGCTCCCTCCTCCTCCCATCTCCTGTAGCACTTGCTAATCCCTGCTGTTATTCTGCCAGTGTGATTCATAGTGTTTGATTCATGTTACTCATGTACCACTGCAAATATTTAACTCTGCCTTGATGATCACAATAGCTTGTCAACCCCAGGGAACTTTGTGTCCTTAGAGCTGTGGTTCCTATTATCAGTCATTCTGCAAATATTCCACACAGCAAAGGAATTGTTCCCAGTTAGGTACTGAGCAACCTTGTCTAATGGAAGGTATCCCTGCCTGTGTGGGGGGGTTGGAAATAGATGAGCTTTAAGGTCTCTTCCAGCCCAAATCACCCAATGATTACCTGTTTACTGGCTCAGGTTTAGCTTCTGGATAAGATGGCTTAGGTGGTTGTCTCCCAAAAAGAACAGCTGCAGTTGATTAAGCTGAGCTTGGATACAACTGAAGGGAAGATGAAAGTTGTATTAAAGGTGGCACCAAGTAAAAAATTAGAAGAAATGAAGGAACTTTCAACTTCATCCAGTTAGAAAATGTTACTCATCTGCTGGATCCTGTTGGATTTCCAATTTCTATGGAAAAAAAATACAGAACTGTTAGGGAAACCCTTTACTTCATGCAAGATTAAAGGTTTAGGTATTACCTAATGTGCAAAACGAAGCTGCACTGATTAGAGACTTCTGCATCAGTTTGTATTCCATATCTTGTGCTGTTTGGTAGCTACCCTCACTTATTGAAATCATCCTTAGGCTCTTTGTACAGCGTTTCTGACTGCAACACTGAGAAAAGAAAATCAAGAGAAGGAGCAAAAAATCAGAGGGGTGAGGAAATGTTTTAGAGATACATAGAGATGCTTCAGTCCTTTGTCTCTCCTCAGATTTGGTCTGTAATGCTGGCCCAATTTGGTCTCATTTGCATACATAAAGTATATTACTTGTGTGTATTAGAGGTCTTGGGCAGTATGTCAAGTTATTTACTATATGGAATTGTGGAACTGGCAACTGCTGTGACTTTCTGGAGGAATTAAGTGAGCGACTGTGCAAACTTGGATGGTTTTGTTGCAGCTTTGAGAATATACCTGTTAGTTCTCAATATCCTTGTTTAAGGGGAATAAGTCTTGATATAGAGTAGTGTAAAAAGACGGAATTGACTTTGAAGTAACTTTAAAAATAGATTAACACCCTATGATGAGAAAGGATATCTTTCAGATTACTTCCAGCAGCCACCAGCTGGCATTTTTAAATGCCTCCTGGCTGTAGGATGCTGCAGAGGGCCTGCTGCTTAAACTTTGTAAGAACTCCAAGTATGTGTGAAATTCTGCAGATTAAATTGATCCTTATGATCTCTCAGCCAATGAATAGCATGACCTGTGGATTAATACTGTAATAAATCTCTATTTGTATGCTTTATTCTTTTTCGTCCTTAGTTCAGATCTTTTTTGTAGCATTCATTAGAGCTACGGCTTCATTTTTATGTACTTCCCTGGGAACAGGAAGAAGAGTTCTTTCAGTGGTGCTGTACTGGTGCCAGTGCTGGAAAATGTTATGTGTAAAGGCAGTCTGGGCCTTTGCAGGTATAAACCCCAAGTACCAGAAATATAAGTTCAGCCTTACCAAAAGCATGTCAGGAGCCTCAGGTTCTCTACTAAACCGTGGCTACTTTATACCCCTCCTGAAGTCACTTGGGTATTAGAACTGAATACATTTCATTCCAGGTAGGTATGCTTTGATGACAAGAATGGTAATGTGGTATAAAGCTAGAGTACCTGTTGTTATTTGCTTGCCCATTTTTCTGCTTTTGTTGTAGGACTAGAAGTCCAGCCAGCACACATCTGTGTTATTTCCTTTGTTAATTTGGTAGTTTGAGTTCATTAGCTTTTCCCTTACAGGAGTCATTAAGAGTCAGGCCTTGCATATGCTTGCTTTGGGATCAAGAGAAAACCGTTCATGTGGACCCCAGGGATTTGACCTCTAGAGAAGAGTTAATGGTCACTTTGTCTGATGCAGCAGTAGTTGCACTCCCCCTTAATGACTAAGGACTGTGTGAGAAGTTTGCAGCAGGACCTGAGCAGAAGAACAGGGGTTATGGCAACAGAAAGAGGGTATAAAACAGAGGGAAATAACTCAGGAAGACTAGGCTAGCCTATAAAACAAAAGGTGAGAAATCGTTCCATTTCATTGCAATAGTGTTTACCAGCACTAGAAAAGAATAAATGCATCACATGGGGTGTCTGTTAGGACTGTTCACTATTTGCATAGTGCTTTATGTTTCTGTTCTTGTAAAAAGCACTTACTACGGAAAAAAAGCTGAGAGTAATAATGCTTTGAAATACCTAGTTAATTCTATCATCCTTTTTTAAAATACATAAAACCGTGGAAGCTTTTTTACTTTGGGGAGTAGAGTTAAGGTGAACCTACAAGGTACAAAGCCTCTGTTACTGTGTGCCTGCTTTGGCACATGTGAATATCAGCTCAATCTTTTGGGGTTAAAAAACCCAACAAACTGAACATATACAGAAAGACAAATCTGTTGTCTGGGCTTTCTACTTCACTGCGGGTGAACGCAAGGGCTAAGTTGAGAAGAACTGAAAGTATCACATTTGTTGTTGCATACAGCAGCTATTTTGCTGAAGGGAAGCAGAGATAGGTAATAAGGACTTTTCTTAAAGCCGAAAAGTTAAGAAGCTTCTGTTTATGTTGTGAGATGAATGTGTTTATAAGATGGCAAACCAAGTATCTAGAAATACAGTTTTGAAATTTCAAAGCTCCTGAATCTATGAAGGGATAAGCCTTGGGATGTGCTTCAGATTTCCTGTGTCAAAGTATCATTTTTAGCTTTTGCTTAAGTTATTTCATATTTTAAAAAAAGTTATCTATAAATTTTACTATTAGGCACTTGTATGTGTACATCTGAAATAAGTTATTCCAATGGTTGTGTCCAGGATCACATGTAGAGCCTGTGCTTTTTCTTGTTCCCGTGTAGCTTGCAAAATGATTCCTAGTACATCTCTGATCATTTTGAAATGCGGTTATAATTGTTTTTATAAGCTTGGTTCAGTGCAGACACTTCCCTTCATCTCCTCATTGTTCGTAATAGGGTTTTAAAAATACTTGTCAACACTTGAGCCATATTCGGGTTTAGTTTTGCACTTTTCACAGCATATGGAGTGTCGGTTTCAGTTTGCTGTAACAGTTTACTCAGGTTCTCAATTTAATTTATAAGAAGTGGCTGAATGCACTCTCAGCAAATGTAGGTTGATGCTTGATGATCAGCTTTGCCTCATCTTTTCTCTGTGCCATACAAGACATCATGTTTCATCTTCAAATATGTGTCGTTTTTTCCCATGTATTCAATCTCTTTAGATGATTACAGCACGTCTGTCTTCAACTGGAGAGATCCATGTATGAAAGGCTTAGTATATCTGACATTACCCAGCCTGCAGAATTGAAGAGACCCATTCCTGTGCTATTGATCTGTGTCAAGAAGCATGGGTAGCTCTAGAAACAACCATGTCCTGATGCGGTATTAATTGGAGAGTGTCAGACTAACCAGCTGTGTTGGTTTGAGATGAGGGGTGCCTGCCCTAACTATATTTTTTTGACAGGGTGAATGGAAAAGGGAGAAAACCCCCAAACCAAACCATTTCCAGTAATGTTTCAGTCTAGATTATCAACTGAGTGAGGGTCAGAAGAATGTGAGCACCATCATGCCGTTTTATCAGCCAAATGCATCCCATTTTTGTTGAAATAACACTATAGGCACTTCTAGTGAGCCAACATGGTTCATTATCCCAACAGCTGAAGACTTGAAGGCTCTGGTACCCATCACTGTACCTTCTGTATCAAATATGAGTTAGGCCGATAAAAGGTAGAAGTAAACCTGTTTCATCTATATGCAGCAGTGGATGCAACATTAAATCTAAACGTGGTACATGTGAATTAGATTGCTCAAAGTAAGTGGAGTTTAAAAAGCTTGTAGAAAAGGGAGGGTAGTGATAGGATTTGGAAAATGTTACACTGTTTAAACCTTAAGCTATAATTTTAAGCTTTCATTAAGTATTTTGTAACAAGAAAGCAGTGTGTCTTAGTGAAGTTATTTCACAGAAGTTAAGACAAAGTACATATTCTTTACCTCGTTTATACTATTTTCCTTGGGAATCAAATATTTTTGTAAATTGGTTAAAAGGAAAAAAGACTTCAGTCCCAAACACAGCTTCCAAACACAGCTTGATGTGCTGCACATACCAGAAAAGTCCATTTAAAATCACACAAGGGGGCCTGGCTTTCAGTGTCAGGAGGCAGGAAATTTAGTGTTCTGGCTGAAATTCCATCTCCAGTTCATACTCTTGCAGACTGATGTTGTGGCATATGTGGTGTGCTTGACCCTTTAGTTCTTTCTCCAGCAAAAATGATACAGGCCTCCACAGGAGTCTGTCTCATTTGTAGCTTTGCAATTTTGAGTGCTTAAATATCAAAAGTCAGGTTCTTGGAAAGCTTGTAAAGGACCTTATTTAAGTTAGGCGATCTTTCTGGTTTTTTTCTCCCCTGCATCTGATGGCTCTTTGCTTTTTTATGACTGAAAGTGAACCATCTTGTCTGATTACAGTGATCAAAGACCTGGGGTTTCCAGGAAAACATTAAATAATAGAGGATTTCTCTCTTTTTTTTTAACTTAGTTTTTGGGTTGGTTATATCAAGTTAGCCCCATGGAATGCAGGCCCCCCTGTGGCATAGCTTCAGTTTGATAGGAAATTAAACACTGCTGTACTTCCTCCCAGCACTTGTTCTGAGGACAGGAGGAAACTTTAATGACAGAATTTGTGTGATTTCCTGTGGCTGTTTCCCTGATTCCCTCAAAATGCATCTTCTTTCTTTAAGAGAGTGCCTTCCTGTCGTGTATATGTGCAGAGTTAGAATACTAAGTACGAGAGGTTCAAGTTGGGTCCTTGAATTGATTGAAACTTAAACAGGGGAAGTTCAGGTTAGATATAAGGAAGAACTTCTTTACTGTGAGGGTGATGAGGGCACTGGAACAGGCTGCCCAGAGGACAGTGGTAATGCTCCATCCCTGGCAGTGTTCAAGGCCAGGTTGGACAGAGCCTTGGGTGACATGGTTTAGTGTGAGGTGTCCCTGCCCATGGCAGGGGGGTTGGAACTTGATGATCTTCAGATCCTTTCCAACCCTAACGATTCTGTGATTCTCAGAAAGCTGCAGTAAAAAGTTCAGTTGTGAGAAGGAGAAAGCTGACAAAACCTTTGGCCTATGGTAGATGCAAGCTGGCCTTACAGGTTCTCTTTCAGGAGGGAAGTGCTGGCAAATCAGTTAAAGGAAAAATCTACTGCAGATTGGTGGTGACCTGGTAAATTAAACACACTGGGGACAGTTCTACAGAGACAGTCTCTCCTTATGCCAAAAGCAAGCAAGCAATGAAAGTTGTGCAAGCAGTGCATTGTGCTGAAGGCACAGGGAAACTGCAAGATGCATTTGCAATATGTGGTTAGGCGAGGAGAGAAGGGCGAGTTCTCACAGAAAAGGAAGTTCAGATGTAAGAAGTACTATAATCGAGGCACTAAAGAAATACACATGTAAATAGAGAAGCCAAGGCTTTGAAAAGATGAGTCTAACTTCAGGCACACCATCTGTATTTTTGCATGCAGGTGCTAGATCAGAAGTGATGAGCAACCAGTTATTTCAGTGAGAACTTCTGAATGTTCAGGCTTTTGACTTCTAGTCTCTCTTAAATGACTATGTATGAACTTAAGAAGTCATGGCTAAACCTCTCTCTCTCTCCCCTCTCTCTCTCTCCCCCCTCTCTCTCTCCCCCCTCTCTCTCTCCCCTCTCTCTCTCTCCCCTCTCTCTCTCTCCCCCCCCTCTCTCCCTCCCCCCTCTCTCTCTCCCCTCTCTCTCTCTCCCCTCTCTCTCTCTCCCCTCTCTCTCTCCCCACTCTCTCTCCCCTCTCTGTCTCCCCTCTCTCCCCCCCCATCCCTTAGCTGCACAGGCTGTATGTTGTATTTAAGTTTTTCCTCCTCTTGTGGGGGGATGATTAACTCATTTTACCACTTCAGAGCCTGTAATAGTGCACAGGGGACTTTTTATTATTTTAATTGAGATGCATCTGAACACACTGTGTTCTGAGGAAGGCTTGCTGAATATCTTGCTGGTGGTCACCTCTTCACCCTCCTTAGAATGTCTCAAGGATAGAAGAAAGTAAGATAAGTGGCAGAGAAATGTTGATCTGTAAACAGCAAGCACCATTGTCTCTTCCCTTCTCTTCCTCCTCTGCATGTGTGTGGCACACACATACAGATGGTCCCTGTGTGTGTTGTGTGGGGTTTTTTGGGGGTGGGATTTCTGGTGTCAGTGTTTTGACAGTCATTGTAAGCCCACTGGACCATTTGCCTCTGTCCCAAGCAAGAAAGAAAAATGTTCTTGAACTGCAACCCCTGCAATTCTTGTATTGTCGCATTCTGATATCCTGGCAACATGTCTAGGTTAATAAGAGTAAGAAGATGCAAGCTTTTCAGCTGTTTATGGTGTGAGGGGGAGAGAGGGGAAGGAGAGATGACTACTGCCTCTAGGGCTAGATTTTCTTGCTAGTTGTGTGTACGAAGAAATGCAGTCCAAATGAATGCTGTGATACTGGCCTGTTAACTTTTTGTCTGGGATTTGTTTCTTATATATTTTCCAGTCAATTCAGTTTGTAATGCTGTTTCTTCCCCTTGCCACTTCACCCCAGACCCCAGGAAACATACTCCTGAATTAACAAGTGGTTTGGAGTTTCACTTCCTCATTTCACTTTACTTATCAGCCTTCCAAACCATTCAGAAACTGAGTTGTACAAGAGGATTGCTTTAATGTTTGCTTTTGTACACCACTATAAATAGGGGATCTTGGTACATTCTGTAATGGCCAATAAAATGTTTGAGCACCCACAAATGTAAATGGGCATTGTGGCCAGCTGGAGTATTGAGGCTTGGAAAAGCGCTCTGAAACAGCTTAAGCCCTTGTGCAAAATTTAAACCAAATTTGTACTACGAGATGTGTTTGTGTGCTATAACTTTTGTGCTCAGGAGATCCTTGTGGCTCTTTTATGTCAAAAAAAGCAGCAAATGGGTTGTTTATCTGGAATTTTGCAGGCACATAATCTGTGGGCTGCTACTGCTGGTATCTTTGTGGGGAAGGTGAGAAAAGACCTTATTTAAATAAGAGGCTCCTGTCGGGGGCTAGAGCTAGCTTCTAGGCAGAATTGAGTGTATAGTATGTTTGAAATGCTGTCATTATGGGTAGAGCCGTCTGCTCTTAACAGAAGTGTTATTGTAGAGATGCTGTTTCTCATGCCTGTGTCAGCAACAAGGTACTTTCTCTTCTGTGCCTGTGTGCTAATTTATGCCATTGCTAGCTTGCCATATCCCAGATTCTTATCTGCGCTGAAACTGGGCTCTATTTAGAATCCAAATGGTTATGACTTCAGATTATAAATGCAGGGGTTTTGTTAGGCCTTCTTTGCTTTCTGTTTTTTTCTAGTAATATAATTACAGGAAAAAATGGTTATCAAGGTCAGTTTGTATAGATACAGTGGGAGTGTTTTCCGGTCCCAACAAAATAAGCTTATTTCCTGAAATATTTCAAAGCTGAATATGAGTGAGCGTCCATAAACCTTACTTCATACATATGGGTTGCAATAGTGCATTGTTGCTAGGTGCCTGCAGTTGAAGTCTTCCTTGCAGTAATCTGTTTCTGGCAGCAGGCAAGCAGGCGAACATGAGATTTTTTGATTGAATGGAATGACAGGAAAGGGATAAATTCATCATGCTGACCATAAGAGCTGTTGAATGTAGAGAACTAAAGGAAGACAAATTTTGCCATATTCTTTTCCATGCCAACATTTAAAACGTTTGGAATGCAGCAAATGGTTCTCATTACAGCTTCTTCCTGAGTTAGTGCATGTCAATTCTTGTTTGCCCTTATAAAATAAGCCGTGCCTGTGCAGGCCTTTTTAGAAGGAGGAGCCAGTGAATCAATCAATGCCACAACTGACACGGAAGAAGGAACAGAGGTAGATCTGTTGCGTTTCTTGGCTTTTGGTTATGAGTTCTGATGAGTAACTAGGCTGTAACAATTGCATGAGGAAGCTTGCCCTCTCCTCTATGAATAGGTGACACTTTGTAAAGATTATTTTAATCCTGTAATGGTTAAAACCTTTAAAGAAAATACATCATTCTTTAGCAAAGAACTGAATAGTGTCTACGGGTTGAGAAATTGACTTTAGGTTACAGAATTCCCCCCCCCCCCCTTTGTTTTTCATCAGCTGAGGAGCAGGAAAGAAAAGTAGCCTTTAGAGGAAGACTTTTGGCTTTTCTTCTGTTCCTTCAATCAGACTGTGTTTCCCAGCCACTTGAGCCCTTCTGGTCCCTCATGGAAAAGTTTGAGCTTTGTTCTGTAACATGTCTGCTTCACCTGCATGTTCTGACTCTTGGTACTTGTGGTTTTTTCCTTGGCAACATTAGTTCACCTGCTGTTCAAAAGAATACCCGCACAGCCCAAATTAAACATCCAACTTGTTCTGGTTTTAATGGTTTGATTTATTTAGTGCAATCACTGAGTTAGAAATGGAAGGTTACTGCTTAGAGGTTCTTGGGTGAGGTAGGTTTGTGTATTTTTAAACCATGGGAGTTGTTTGTTTGGTTTGGTTTTTTTTAACAAATGGAAGTCTAAGAAGTAACTTGAAGTCAGTTTAATCTGGTAGTCAATCTTGGTATATGAGCATATACAGTATCTCATATTGTAGTTTTGAGCATGCTGATGCTGTCTTTCTTTTCCAGTTCTGAACAGCTGAAGCTAATGAAAAAAGTGGGGGAAATGAGGAATTTTCCAGTCCTCCCACTGCAGCTAATTATGTCACTTGTGGCAGAAGGGTACATCGCCTTGTTGTCTTGCAGCCAGAAGCCTTCAAAGTAGTTACTTAGTGCTGAGTGTGACAGATGACTGTTGAACATATGAGAACTGAAGGATGGGTTGTGTCCTCCTTGGAATGGGTGGTTTAAAACTTTAACTGCTGCAGATAGCTGAGTGTAAAGATCTCAAGTTTATTAGGCGTGAAAGTCATCTTCTTCCAGCGTTAGAAATGATACAAATATACAAGCTCTGTCTCTTTTGAGGCTGCTTCAATGCAGGTGTTGCCAACGTCTACAATGTTACTATTAACCTTTCCAAGTAGAGTCCAACTATGTATCCTGGCTTTTGTTCTGACATCTCTCTTCTCCATACTGAAGGTACTACAGCTGCAGCTCTGGTTTCTCTTTTCTCCTGCTTCTCTGCCTGTTTTCTTCATTGGGCTTTCCCAGTATAGTTGTTCGTTGCTATCTCAACATTTGTCTTGTAGTGTTCTGGGCCCCCAGAGCTCTTTACTCACCTCATTTGGTCTCTCCACACCTATTTTTCTTAACCACTTAATGCATTGCCTTTGGCAACATTTGGGCAACTGTATAGGGGTGTCTTGTGGTTATTTGTTGCTTCTTCAATGGCAAGCTGTGACATTTAAAGCTGAGAAAATAGCGGGTAAACTTTTTTCTGGCTTTCCTGTGCAGTGCTGGCTTATTTATGTTAGACCTACATATCGAAAGAGTATTTGTTTTCAAAATAGCATTGAAAACTCTTTGCAGTTACCTTCAGTCTTTCCCCCCTGAGTTGGCAATGTTTGGAGTCTTTGTTGTTGAGCAATAACTGCTGGAATCGCATCACGTGAATCTGATGAGCCTCTTCTTTAAAAGCTTCTATTTCTCATATTAATGTGTTCAAACCTTTATTTTAAATTTGGAAGCCTAAAATCTGCTTGCTGAAGTTTAGTATTAATATCTTGAAATTAACCATATAATGCTATATGTGAGTACCATTATACACTGAATTTAATTTCATTCCTCATTTTGTATGCTTGAGTTTGATAATGTTTTGCAAGGAAGCAGTCCTGTTATGCTATTCTTAGGTTAAAATTGCATTGCCCCTGTACCCTGACTCTTGTTTGGGAAAGGGTTATATGCTGCTGCTTTTGCATTTTGTAGCATTAAGCTATTACATCAGAAGCCTCTTCAAGGCTCTTTGATCCAGAAAGCACCTACGCTCGGCTGAGCTTCCGGGTAACTTGTCCTTCAAAGAAGCTGCTGCCCTCTTGCCTTAGAAGGTTTGGGAGAGTTGTAAGAAGTAAGTTTTGCTGATCTTAGCTTGTAAGAACTAAAGTCTGAGCTCTTACCACAGATAAATTTTATAGGAGAGGTTGTTTTTGTGGGCTAAAACACCAAGTCCTTTAAAACAGTGTCAAATTTACTGTGGTGATTGTAATAAATGCAAAAATTAACAACCTGAAGCAGTTACTTTCAGATTCTGGCAACCAGATAAACCGAGTGTTGGTGTCCTGTTACATGACAAAAAGCTAGCAGGAGGAATAATGGGTAGCTGTTTCACTGCAACCTGATGATACAGGGTTTGAAGAGGTCTGAACACTGCTCCATTTAGCTGCGAGGTCTCTTTATGAAACGTAGTGGCCTTTGCTTTCATTGTCATAGGATCTCTGCTCCAATTGCTTGTACACTTATGCAAAGGCTCTTGTTGTAGTAGAATAATGCTTTGAGATGTGTGTGCTGTAGCCTTACTGTACCAGGACTGAGATGCTTCAGGGACAAAACAAAATCCAGTATTCTCTTTGGGAGAGGTGCACGCACTATCCTTCAGGATAATCTTACCACACAGAGCTGGTTTGTGCTAGTAAGAGATTGAGAACAAGTATTTTTCTTTCACTTGCACTGGCCATTAGGAAATAGTGTATGTACTTTTGTGTCTGTTGCGAAAAGGCATTGTTGAAGAACTCTGGGGAAAAAAATAGGCCATCATGCTGTCTGTCTGCATTATCAGCCTGAATGACTGGAAGAACTGGATTACTTACGTGATACAAGGGAGCACTGAACTCTGTGTGCTGCTTGCCTTAGGGACAGTTCAGTACTCTGCGGGCAAATATTACCTGTTGGCCAGCTAAAGTCCGAGATCAATTGGAGTCTTAAAAGATGTCTGTAGGAAACTCTTAGTTCAGTTCTTCACTTGGTGATTTTCTTGCTGTGCTTCATAGAAATACACTAGAAATTAGAGCTAAAAGCAGAACTCACATCTGCAATGAATGAGCCTACTAGGTGGCAGTTTTGGATAGAAGGCCTAGTGGATTTTGTGTTATGTGCTAGAGTCAGGTTTGAGCCTTTCCCTTGCAGCTCATGCATGCTGTGCCCTGCATGTGTGTCAGTTTTCACCCAGCTCTTGCTAGAATCCAGTCCTTGCAGTCAAGATTGGTGTATGACCCTACCCTGCAAGCCAGTATGACTGGAAGGGTGCTGGGGGAATAGATATATTAAATACGCTTGACTAATATGGCAGCATTGGATCAAATCAGTAGGTTGCTTTATTGAAAAGGAAAGTACAAGCTTAAATAGTAGCTAGCTATTGTCACAGTTCAGTGTGTATGCCAATGCTCTCCTATGGGTTGCTTGTTTTATTTATAAGCATTTCTAGAGCAATTACTGTCATGATATGGCACAGTCTGACCCTAACCAAAGTGGAAAGCCAGGCCAGCAATTCCCTTCCCCCTTGCATTCTCTTGCCAATGAGTTAAAGCATGGTAGTGCTGTTTGAATGGTCTGTTATTGCCCAATCAGAAAGGTGAAATGGTTTGAGATAATTGATGTGTCACTTTATAATCGGGTTATTGAGCTTTAGTGCCTTCTGTTCTAGGTTGGTCAATATTGTTCTGATTTGAACATAACTAGATGCAAAGTGCTGCCCAGTGTTCCAAGGAGGCTGAGAATATAGAAGAAGTTATTGTAGAAATCTTATTCACCGTTTTTTCCTTAAGCATGCTAGCATCTTGTGATGTAAAAAAATTAAATAATTATACTGAGCAGTGTGTGTGAGGTTGAGTGCTCTATAAGGCCATCTAGCTCCCTTAGGGGTTCAAATAAAAGCAAGGAGGGAGAAAGATCAAAGTTGGGAAAGCTCAAAGCAGCGTTGTTTCCAACCTTGAGTCATGTTGGCTGCAGCTCTGTTCAGCTGTTCTTGAGAATCTCCAAGGATGGAGATTGCATAAACTCAGAGTGACCTGTTCCAGAGCTGCTTTGCTCTCCTGACTCATGAGCTCCTAACATATGGAACAGGTTGTTGTGGAGAGAGAGAGAGGTCATGTCCTGGATTGCCAGTGAAATGTATTGCTGTGCTGGGGCTAGGAAGAGCCCAGCTCCCAAGGGATATGCCAAGTAATTCTGGGGAGCAGTGGAGCCCCCCACTGCTTTGTGGCAGTTAAACATTGATTTGTGCTTCATTTGCCTGAACAACTTGGCCTCGTTACACAAGTTCCACAGGGAACTATTGATCTGCTGAAAAAGGGTTTCAAAATTAACAGGTGAGCTCAGAAAAAGATAGGGCCTAACTATCTAGGTGTGCTCTTTCCTTACCGTAGCATAGTCTGAGCACGTCAGCTGCACATACACTGTGTGTGGTTCATATTTGCTTGTGCTGCAGGCTCCAAGGCACTGAGAAGCTCAACAAAATACAACAAAGTTCAAAGGTTCTGAGATACCAAGACCTGTAATGATGATTTTTATTTTAACGTGATAATGGTGGCACGTGTTTTGGCTGGGTGAATGACACAGGAAAGTGCAAAGCCTCTAGAGAGAGAGCTGGGGAGCTGTCTGGCACAAAGGAGCACAGTTGGCGCAGCCTGCCGCGCTGTTTCATGCTTGGACCAGGCTTGGGACCAAATTATCTTGTCTGCTTTGCTTGGGTTTTCTTTGGAGAAGTCACTGCATTGATGCCAGGTTTTCCTTCCAGAGTGAGCAGCCTTTTTGCTTTGTTGCTGGTGGGGTATCTGGGACTGAAACAAGAAGTTACTCAAGCACAGCGTAGCTACTCTTGTGTTATGAAGGGTCTCTACATAAAGCGTAAGCCCACTGTTGCTGGAATGATTATTTGCGCAGTGGAGTTGCTATGTCTTAAGCCTGGGTTATATGTCTTAGTATTATCTGGGTGCTGCTTTGTTTCACTGTCTTTTGTAAAATTTATCTTATACCTAATGTAGGTTCCTTTTCACGATGACTGCCATTCGATGGGGTTGATGCAGTGCTGAACACAGGGTATCAGGTGGCTGATTAGGACTTGTAGTTACAACAGTGCAAAAATGTAACTTACTGCAACATGTTGCAATGTTTCTCTTTGATGCTGCTTCAGTTTAGGGTATCTGGGAACTTGATCATGCTCTTACACCTGGATACTTAGACCTGTCTTTGTTGACTCTTTTCTGTGTGAGAGTCAGCTCTTCATCCTTTTTGACCTGATTTTTTCACTCACACTGAAATGAGAGGGTGATACTGTATTGTAGGTATTTTTGAAGGGTCCATATAAATACCAGTATTTAAATACCACAGAGTTAATGCAGTGGTGGCTGTGCATGCATCTTTGGCATAAATGCTTTGGTATAGCCAGTGAAGGGAGACATTTTTAGACTCTCTTGAGCTGCAAACTTTGTGCCTGCCTAGCCCTTGAGTTAAAAAAAAGGCTTTCAATGTGTAGCTGCTCTGAAGACACTTATGTAATGATGAATTTTACATTCCTAACAATATATGAAGTTAAATAATTACTAATGTTGCTTTGTCTTTTCAGTACATCAATTGTGGTAACCTGGAACAACTATTAGACAGTAACCAGCATCTGCCCTGGACAGTGAGGGTGAAACTGGCATATGACATTGCTATGGGAATCAGCTATCTTCACTATAAAGGCATTTTCCACCGAGACCTTACATCCAAGGTACCATTTGTAAAATTAAGGGAACTTTTTAATGAAGTTAGTAGAACTGGTTGTTTGGTTCTTTCTCTCCCAGTAGAGAACTGCTGTTACATAAAGTGTGATCTAAGACATTTTGAGAAACAAATTGTCTTGGAGTTTATAGGATTAATCTTTTCCTCAGAGTGTGTTGATAGTTTGTATACAAACTGGAGAAATAACTATCCTGAAGGTAGGTCATTCTTTAAATGAGTTCAGATTAGGATTTCTCAGAAAGCAGCTGCAGAGTTTTTTAGTTCTGTATTATGGCTCAGTGAAGTATTTAAATCCCTGGATAATTAAGCATAACAATCTAACATTTGGAAAAGGTTAATCATACAAAGAACCCAAATTGAGGAGATTATCACAAATGCATTTTAAAATCTCCTTGTTGTTTTTGTTTCCTCATAAATTTCACGAATCATCTTCTGTAGGAAGAGTGACCTTTCATTACTAATTCAGCATTTTGTTGTCCACAGTCCTGGTTTAAATGTCCTTCCTTTTTAAAGTCAGTAAGATCAACGCTGTTTACCTGAAATTTTGAAAGTTCAAAATTTCCTCCAGAATGTTTCAGTGGCAGAATTTTCAATGGACACAGAGTTTTTTGCACTGCTTCAGTGACAACTTGTCTGAATTTAGTTGGCTGAAGTAGCTCATTCAAGCTCAGATAGAATCCTGACAGAGGAGCACTAAGCTCCCGTGAACAAATTGCCCCAGTATTCACACTGGGTCTTGCCATCTATTGCAGCCTGAGCTGAGGGCTTTGCTGTCCTGTCTGTCCTGTTGTCTGGAGCTAATGAGCTAGCTTAAGCTCACTGGGGCCTTGCAATGTGAAAGTACTCTAAAACTATTCTTGGGAGGATTTCATAATGTCACTTCAGTCAATAGCATCTAGCAGAATGTTATCTTAGCCTAAAAGGAACTGGTTTTTAAGATTAGAAACAGCTTTTAAAAACAAAACCACAGCAGCATGCATTTGCAAATGTGAGTGACTACTAAGCCTCCATCCAGTTTGAGTGTTTTTTAAAGCTACCTCAGTGCAGTGTTAAACAGATAAAGAATGTGCATTTAGCCAAGAGGAAGAATACCACAACTGGTAGGTGAAAGAAGTATTTCTGTGAAGTCAAAAAATACTTCCTTGGGTGTCCTTTATGAGTGAAAAGTGCTGATTAGTCAAGGAAAAATATCACATTTATGAAAAATGTCCAGACTTGAAGTCATGTCACTTTGACATGATACACTCAGAAAGCTCCGTTTCAGTCACCTTGGAGTGTGCAGATAAGAGATGTGTAACTTGAAAAGATAACTTGGGTTTCCCCTTCTTTTTGCAATTCAGAATGTATTTCAGCATAGAGTGAGGAAGTAGAGTTACTGCAGGGAACCAAAGTAACTAAGGAGAACTCTGCCTGCAGCATTTGTTGTAACACATGCTGTGGTGGCTAGTCATATGAAAATCAATTTCCTGAGGCCTCTGTGAATGCCTTTATTCAAAGCTCTACATAAATAATTTGTAATTCGCCAGAGCTGCCCTACCAATGCTTCAATATTATCTATTGTTGTATGTCAGTTGTTTAGAAACGCACCCGCTGGAGGAGTGCCTGGTTTCACTGCAATAGCAAACTCATCAGTGGCCACAGGAAGTAATAAGGATTATTTACAACAACAAAGCAAACCCTACGAATTTACTAATGGTTATGTTATATTTGCATGGTTCTTAGCACTAGAGGTACAGTATCTGCATGGGATACACTGGAAGCTGTTGGGATAAAAGTTTGAGTCATCAGCTATAGTCTGCATTTTCCAGCTCGTTGTATTTTTCAGTTTCTTTGGGATTTTTAGGGTTGGTTGGTTTTTTGTTTTTATTTTTTTAAATCTTTTGAGGTGATACACGCACTTGCTTGTTGTGTTTGGGATGGGAAGTAGATGAAAAAGCCTGTCCTTAAACACCTGGGTACTTGTGAATTTTATTAGTATAGTATTGCACTAAGAAAATATACTTTAAATCTCTTGGACAAATGGCTCTTCTTTTGGGTAAATGTTTGCCCTGCTGGCTGGATAAGTTTGCTTTGTTCCAAAGCAAAAAGATTAAGATAATAACCATAGCAAAAATCTGCCACCAAAATTTTCAACTCTTGACTATGGCTTTTGGCTGCTGCCTGAGAAGATGGCTTGTGTTTTACCAGGTTTGTACTGGTGGTGGAATGAATTGTCTTTATTCCTACTGGTAAACAGTTAATGTGTGAGAAAGCTGAAGGAAGATGTGATGAGCTCCTTCCTTGGGAGAGAACTTGTGATCTGGATTGAACTGTTATATTGTCCTTCTCTCTTTGGTAAATTTCAATAATTGATGTGATGGCTTTATTAATCAAATGAAGGTGAAGACAAGGATTTAGTCTGCAAACATCAGAGCAGAAACTGAGTGTGCAGGATGGGAGAGTGAGGTATTTTTCTAGGAAACTTGTTGGCCTTGAATTAACTACAAACCGAATGAAACTGAGACTTTAAAGAATGGAGACATTCCTGCACATAACTATTACACTTATCACAATAGCCCACTGCAAATTATCCATTTAATATGAATTTTACTATGAAAGCTATTTGGGATTAATTTAGACTTGTACTTCTGCCTTTTTACGGTTTCTGATAGCATCTAATTCCTTCAGCTTCTAGAGCAAGTGGCATGAATACACAAAGTTTATTCTGTCAGTTATGGCAACAGAGTTGTTTTGCTCTTACAGTAACATTATATGTGTCTATGTACTGGATGCAGGAAAACTTAAAGGAGGAACGGTTGCTATTCCCTGCAAATCTAAGAGTGAAAAATCTTAGTGGTTTTGACAATTAGTATACAGCAGGGTGATGTCTCCTCCTAATTGCACTTTGTGAAGAGTAGCAAACCAGCACTGATACTGCAGAAGGCTATAGGGGATAAGAGTAGAGAAGACTAAATGTAGGTCATTATAGTCAATGTCGCAGCCCAGAGGGGATGTCAGCCCTGACATCCCGCTGGTGCCCTTCCTGCTGCCCTTCTGTCAAAGAGAGAGGCAGTGGTTGCTAGAAGAGAGTGTGCTGCCCAGACAGCCAGGACTTATCCATGTTGTGAGCAGCTCTGTCCTTGGACTGCTGTGTATGGTGAGACTGATCTGCTGTGATCAAGAGCAACAGCCTAACTTGAATCTGTCAGA
Organism: Psittacus erithacus; assembly: GCA_009867235.2. Classification (NCBI taxonomy): domain Eukaryota; kingdom Metazoa; phylum Chordata; class Aves; order Psittaciformes; family Psittacidae; genus Psittacus; species Psittacus erithacus. Next base: position 46,665 of record WYDI02023496.1, on the reverse strand, counting down.
AGGAAGAGTGGTCAGATTGGTTGTTTCCAGTCTGCTGATAGCAAGTGTGTGGGCAGGGTGACTTGTATGTTTTGTAAGCCAATAAATGTGTCCTCACTGTTGACTTGTCATAAAGAGATTTATGCAGCAATTAAGCCATAGATGGGTTGTGACAACCAGCCTCATTGGCTTATTCTCTGTCCTCTATCCATATCACTGCAAGCCTTGTGAATCATTTTTTATTTGGGGCTTGTTGTAATGTGCACAAGGAGGATTTGCATCCTGGAATCGTGAGTATTTTCTTCATCTTTCAGTGATTCTCAAGGAGGTCTGGTTATGAATTTTAACTCCAAAAGTCTTAGTCACAGAAGATGCAGTCATTAAAACAGAAATCATAATGTGAAGTGTTTGAAATGTCTCAACAGTAGCCTGTGGATGGTGATAAAGCTTTTCTTAATCTGACTTGTTTTGCAGCTTTCTGCCTGTTGTTACAGTGTTTGGGAAAGCGCAGGGAAAAAGCGTCCCACTTGCAAAAAGAACAGAGCAAAATCCTTTTGTACTTCACCCCTCAAAACAAGTATCTTACTACTACACGGCAAGTTCCTTCAACACCTTATTTACACTGTATTTGCATTGCATTCAAACGCTGCTCTAGAAGCAGTGCTGATTTCCTTGGCAGCTTACACTAGTGACTCTTGTAGTATCAGTTAATTTATTCTTATATTATCTGTGAAATAAGGGAGATGAATAAACTCGGCCTTATCAGAACAGATTAAAAGCAAGAATATTGATGAATATTTGGTATGTGTTTTAAGACTTTGTTTGGAGTATTTGGCGTTTTACACATGTTTTAAGTTCAAGGCAATATGCTCACTGACCTCAGAGGCAGTTGGAAGCATTACAGCACTTATAAAATAGGCAAGTTTGACCCCTGGAGGCAGAGAAAGCACAAGATTTGCAACAGTCTCGGGAAGATTTTGTTACTGACTTCCTTGTCACAGAATCCTCCTGTGATGCTGAGGAAGGCCAGAATCCAGATCCTGGGGCAACACTGCAATAACCTAAACCACAAGACAGAAGACCTTAATTTCCAGCCCAGGCTTTCTTTTTAATCTCTTCCCAGCCTTTCTTTCACCCTTCTGTTTTTGTGGTAAGAGTGGCCAAAGTCCTGACAATAGTGGTACAGCCCCAGTTCATTGTCAGTGTGAATGCGTGCTTTAAAAGGCATAGAGGCCAGGTGAAAAACTGTCTGTGTGATCATGTAATGAAGGACTTTTCCTTAATGTGTATGCATAAGGGTAAGAGTGAAAGTTCTTACAGGAGGTTTTGTATACCACCTTTTATGCAGTATTTCTTTTTTGATGTAGTGTATGTTGGGTGCAACTTCCCACTGACTAAAAATGATTCTGGAAAAAATGAATGGCATTATGTGCTTCATTTGCAGAGTTAGAAGCTTGAGATTCATGGCACAGGTGGCTGCTGCTTTAGTTAATACAGTAACTAATAGAGGAAGTGGTTTTAATTTTTTTTTATTGCCACTTTTAATTATTCCCAGTAATCATCATGTGTTTTGCTGTGGAGCAGCAATAAGGAGAGGAACAAGAGAGACTCCTTGGCAGTGAGAAGCAAACATCCAGGAGTCTGATCGTACCTGCTCTGTGGCTGTCTGATCCTTTCTCGCTAGCATTCAACGCCAGCCTCTGCTCAGACTTTTCATCCTTGTTCTAAGGCTCTTCTTTGCTTCCAGTTCCTACCCTCGACCCTACTGTTCAATCTCCTTGACTAGCTGACTTCAGTTACCCTCTTCCTATTGCTCTTGCTTGGAGCTTTATACAAGCTATCTTTCTGCATTCTGTCTTCTAATATGTTTAGCCATTTCTAGCTCTGTCCTTGTTCTGCTGCTCCATGTTAGCTCTGTTTTACCACCACCAGCTGTTTGCTATGCCTGTAGCTTTTACATCCTTGTAATACTCTTTGGGGCTTTTTTTTTTTCCTCTTACCTCATGAACCTACCTCAAAACCGTGGTCTTGGCCCCTGCCAGCCCCTGGCTTGGACTCCTGCTCTGTCTTGTCACCTTATTCACTTTTCAGATTCCTTACACAGCATATGTCCTGTCTGAGTCTGCTTTTTGCAGGGTTGGCAAAAGGTGCGTCTTATACAGAAGTTTAATCATGTTTTCAGTTGAGAACATGCCGAAGCTGGTCTGATACTATAGGCTAATGTTTTTTTGGCCTTTTTATTTTCATTATTTCAAAATTTGCTTGCAACACATACTCTTAAGTTTGGTCTCCAGAGAGCTGAGTTGTCTTAACTTAATACCGCATTCCCCCAAAACCCACTACCAAAGCTCTTGATTAAAAACAAATAGGCAACCCCCCAAACAGATAGATGCCTTTTAGGTTTGCAGAACCGTGTACAATTGAAAGCAAGGTCTTGTGAGGAATAGTAGATTGTAAGCAGTTTTAGGGAGCTTTGAGAGCTCCATTGATGATAAAAATCTATGAAGAAATTCTAATCTTTGGGCATATATATATATTTGGCATATATATATATTTGGCATATATATACACACACGTGTTCAGGTATGTATTCCTGCCAACATCTGCTTTCACTTCATGGTAAATGTGTATTGTCTCACCCCCCTTTCATTGAGAGAAGGGTAGTCTCAGTTACTAGGGGACAGTATCATGCATGTAAGCAATTAATGTGGATTAACTGATGTAACACAAATTCACTGCCTTTGGGCTTGAAAGTGACATACCCTGGCTACTTACCTGGTATGCTGTTTGCTTGTGTAACACAAAATAAAACGAAACTCAAGCAGTGAACAGAACCTTTGTCTGATGAGTCTTATACTTGCTGCTGTGATTGTAAGGTCCCCTTTGTGTTAGAGTAAGCTCTCGTCTGGATATTTTGCACTGCAGGGGAGGGCTTGTGCTGAAAAAAAATAGCTGTTGCAGATGGTTATTTCTAATGATTGTCATAATACTCAACTTTTACTGGTACTGTACTTAGGGACCCAAATGGAGCCTGTCCCTTAAACAAAATGGTTTTAGTTTCAAAAGTGTATCTAGTATTGTAAACTTCCTGTTGCATACATTTTATTGTCAGTGGTGTTTCTCCTAGGGGATGGCACTTTAAAACCAGCTGATACATCTCAATTGGCCTTTAAGTATTTTAATTCAGCAACACTCATCAAGGGGTTGCAAATGACAGTAGCATTCCTGTATTTTCTGGAATGCAATAAAATCTCTGGGGATTTTAGGTTGGATGTCATTGTAAAATAAAACGATGGGGTTTCTTCATCTAAGCAACTCATTTTAACTCCAAAACTCTTGAGTCTATTTTCTTTTTTTTTTTTTTTATGTAAAAGGGAGAGTAGAATATTGCATTTGTCTTAGTAGGATTATGCTGTGCAAAGCAGATGTTAAGCTCCTGTAACACACAAAGGGGGCTTTATGTTCTTTCACATCTGTCTCTGCATAAACAGCTCTGTTAACTCTTTAGGGCTCGTGTACAAAGCTCCTTGCTTCTATTAAGAGACTGCCTCAGGAAGGACTGATGGGGTCCCCATTTCGGGGGGTGGGGAAATCCTTGAGAACCCAACTGAATTCAGATACTGCCGTCTTTGACTGTGTGAGCTGCCAGAAGAAATAATGTCCCTGTCTGTGGAGGTCCAAGGAGAAAGCTTGGGAAGGTTGTCATGTTTTATTGCCTCGCAGCTTATACAAATAGCGCAATAGTAAGTTGAAAGCATTTTCCTAAAGCCCATGTTGTAAAGCTGCTTGGCATTTCATCTCATAGGCAGTTCTCGAGAGGCTCTTTGCACTAGATAGGAGTTTGAATTCTCGTGTCTCTGTGCCAAAATCCATCAATGAAACTTCTTCGTACCAAATTGATATATTTTGTTTTTTTGTAGAAACTGGAAAGTATCCCTTTGGCAGAAGAAACAGTGCAGTGTGCTCTATTGTACTTTTCCTACTAAGATACACTACCTTTACCTTAAATTTAAAAGCTCTTTTTTACTTTTAGGCTCTAATGAAGCTTTGTCCCTTTTTCATCCTGATTTATCTTGGCAGTACAGTTTGGAGTTTAGAAATTGGAGAATCTCAGCACAGAATAAAGTGTAGGTATCTGTAAAACTTTGTTCTGAATGAGCAGTGCAGGCTTCAAAGGTGACATCTGGCCACGCTAGTATCCATAGAAGAGGTTTACTACTGATTTTGATAGGAATGGGCTTCCATGCTTTCTGGGTTCCAGGAAATTGGTGCTTTGTTGAATTAAATAAAACTTGTAAGAGCAAGTAGTGATAGGACAAGGGGGAATGGCTTTAAATTGACAAAGGGGAAATTAGATTAGATTAGATATAAGGAAGAAATTCTTTACTGTGAGGGTGGTGAGACACTGGCACAGGTTGCCCAAAGAAGCTGTGACTGCCCCATCCCTGGCAGTGTTCAAGGCCAGGCGGGATGAGATTTGGAGCAACCTGGTCTAGTGAAAAGTGTCCCTGCACGTGGCAAGGGGGTTGGATGATCTTTAAGGTCCCTTCCAACCCAAACCAGTTCAGTTTTACTACAGTGAACATTTGTAGTGATACTGGCATTATTTTTGACTGGTGCGTGTCACCTGCCCATGGCTGTTTTAAGTGTGAATAAAAAAGTCACTGTTGTACATATCCTAATGAATTTAGGTTCACACTCAGCACTTCTTCATATGCAGGCAAAAGACAAGCTTCCACTAATAAGAGAGAATAGTTTAGCTTCCTTATTCATGTCATTTAACATTGTGCAGCCCACCATGGCAGAGCAATTGATCAGTACTTTATAGCAGAAATGTTGCCCAATGTTTCCCCTATTGTTTTGTCATGGTATGCCTTGCACTGCCTCTGGACCCCAGAGTGGTGGGGTGTCCACTCTGTTTGGTTTCTTGAATGGCCTATAACTGAAAGGGAGCCTAGCTTTGCTGCAGGCAGCTCTTGCTCATCTGGGAAGGAGCTCAGATCTGTCAGGTAGCATTACTTGGTAGCTAGATTGGATATGCTATTGGTTTAATTTATGATTTATCCGGGAATAAGCTACTTGTATGATAGTTCAGTGCTGTACCTGAGAGCTGGGACTGCCTGGGGCTCAGTGGGGGGATGAGCTTGTTCATCTTCAATTAGCGATGTATTGCTGTCTACTGGAATGTGATTGTATAATGGTAAGAAGGTGAAGAAAAAACTGCTGTCAGGATGATGTTGTATTTGAGCTTCCTTTTGGTATCAGAGCTGCCCATTAAATTATTGCAGATCTCAAGGTCAGTAGAAATATTTTGTTGAAAATGGTTCTTTGCCTGGATTTAAATGTTCCCCTGAAATTTTGGACACCGGGGGTTATTGGCAAATAAGCCTAATCCACATACCCCAGAAGGTAAAATGAACTACTGCAGTCTTGCTGCTCAAAATGAACAAAATGTGTGTAGCTAAAGCTAACGCAAGAGGGAAATCTAGATTATAAAGCTAGCTCTTTTATGAATCATAAAGGTTTCCTTAAAAAATGGTGAATTACAAATCATCTTTAATTCAAGAAAAATCTATGGCAGAAAATAACCTGGTAATTTGCTGCATAAAATAGTATCAGCATTCCTGTACACTGCAAAACCTCTGGTGTGGTCATGGACTTGTTTCTGTGTGGTACAGTGAAATTCCACTCATCTGAATCATTTGAGTAAGATTTTTCAGTAAAGTTTTATCCTTCTCAGTTTTAAGTCCACTTAAAGCGACAAAATGTTTAAACAGAGGCAAGCTGAATGAATGTGCTCTTTGATACAAGACAACAAAGCCCGTAACTGAGAAGCTTTGCTGCTCTTTGGGCAAGCCCAGTTGATTTAACTTGGTACATGCTTATGAATCCCCAAACTAACTGTACTCACTATACTTGAGTCATGCTAAACAAATAAAACTTTGCTTCTCAGGAGCCTGGCATGTGTTTCAAGAGGCTGGCATGCATTTTCTTTACATGATGGCAGGAATGGCTTGCTTAACCTTTTAATTGGCAGGAAGAAAACTCACTTCATGGCCTGAGACACAATCATCTCTGAATAATGTAAACAGTGATGACCTGAACTTGATCTTTTAGACAAGAGACTCTCTTTTCTTGGTAGCTGCATTATGCAGACAAGCTAATGCTCTGGGGTCAGCGAGGGGCTTTTGTATATCCAAGCGCAATAAAGCTAGAAAGTGTTTCCTGCTGTTTAGCTAATTAATGCAGGGTACCACTCTGTAGGAGTCTGCAGTGGTTTTGCTGCCTGCCACTGCTATTGTACTGCCTACAGAAGAATATAGAGCAAGACATGTAGTAAGGGAATGAATTCTCTGTCTTGCTGCCCCTATTACAGGACAGAAAAAGAGCTTAGGGAAGTCAGCTCTGGATTCACTTGGGGAGAAGGGAAAAATGTGGTACTGGAATGGTCAAAGCATATTTCTCAGAGTTTTAAATAAGTAACAAAAATAAATGGATAATACTCTGTGTGTGATGTGATGCTGCCAGAACAGAATTATATGTGTGTCCTTAAATTGCCCTCCTTCCTGACACTGGAGGGCACATCTGAATGGAAAAGATAGACAGCTTTTCCCTAGTAGACTTTTCCCTTAAATCATGTTTTATGATATACCATAGAATAAAGAATTTTATTTGAGACTTCAAGTGCACATATAACATTGTCATATGTATTGCTTGTGATGAAAATCTACTGCAAAGCAGTGAGTTCCTTTTCAGTAGCTAATGTAGAAAAATATACAAAGGCATTTAGAGCCTGTTCTGATCTTGTATGCTGGTCAGGTGCAGGCAAATTGTAAAGAGAAAATTAAAGGTGTCATAGTGAACCGCATGTATTGCATACTTAAGCAGTAAGAGAGCTAAATCATCTTAATTCTTGCTAGAACCTAGCTGGGTACGTGCTGCCTGTGGCTGCCTGCTTTCTCAGCAAGTTTTTAAGTGGATTATTAACCAAGTGTAATGCTGTTTGCAGCATCTTAAGTTTGACAGCATGTGATTGTGCAGGGGGGTGCGGGTAGGGGAAAAGGGTGGTTGCTTTCAGACAAAAGGTTCTCATAGATGAATGTCTTCCAAACAATACCTTGCAGTTTTGTCCCAGATTAAAAATAAATAAAACAAATGGTGTATGAGTTTCATGCCCAGACAATAACTCTTCTGTTTTGGTTTTTTTCCACAGAACTGCTTAATAAAACATGATGAGAACGGATACTCAGCAATAGTAGGAGACTTTGGTTTAGCAGAGAAAATTCCTGATCACAGGTACGTAAACTAATCTAAATACAGTGAGAGTTGCAGTGCAGTTGCAGGTCAGAAGCTTTGATGAGCCGGATTCCTGAGGCCATTAATGGATTGGGATGATTTTGTAATAAATGTCCTCTGTTCATTCCAAACTACTTTAACTGGCTTCTTCCATTTTCATAAACAATATTCAGTGCCATTCCAGTATTATTCTCTTTAACTTCTGGGTTAGTTGTTAAGATCTAGGTTTATAAAAAGAGATATTAAAATTACTGTCCGACAGTAGCTCACCATTTTGCTCTTCCTAGGATGAAATTACAATCTTACTCATGTGAGGAATGCATGGGAGACTGTCACAAGCTGTTGTCACAACTGGAAATAGTCCTTTTGTCATCCCTCCGTTAGGGAGATCAAGGACAAGGATTTCATTATTCTCTCTGTATATTGACTTGTGTATTTCAGGGTATTCTGGCTGTGAAATATGCTGGCAGACTTTCTCCAGTGTGTGCTTCTGTTTAAAATAAAAAGCCTTCTAGCTCTTTTGACTGCAAAGAAAACAATAAAAGTTGGTTGATCTCAGTTATGCACTGTTTTTAAACTGCACATATCCTTAAGCTGTGTCTTGGGAGGTCTGAAGGCTTGCATTAACGTTGATTAAATACTGATCTAAAAGCTTAACAAAGTAGACATCTTAATTTCCAAACTACCGCTAAGTACAGCCAGTGTGTACCTTGTACACTCATGTGGAATCTCTGCCCTTTAAAGGGCTGACAGCGTCAGCTGTATTTGTACAAATGGTCACAAAATCATGAAGGGACCCCAGGTGCCTTAAGGTGTTCTTAATAACCAGTTTTGAGATGCCCTGAAAACTAAGAGTACAGTAATAACTAGAGTTAAGGTAGCTTGAGACTAAAACAAATGACGTAATAGAATTGTTGTTAGCCACTTTGGTTTGATGTGAGTCTTACCTCTGTTTTCAAATGCAGTTTGTTGTTTCCAGTTTGCTGGTTAGCAAGCTGTGCTATTTTGAGGTCTTCAGAGGCCTTTTGTGTGTTTTTTTTCCTTCAAGGTCAGCTGGGTGGCAAGCTGGAGGCCTTTTTTTAAGGCGATAGTATTAAGCCATATAGAAATACTGCAAATTTTTCAAATCTGCTCTATTGTGATTACTTCTACTTCCTCTCTGTTAAAGGATTCATCTGGTCAACCTTCTTGTAAAAAATACAGTTTGCAAGCAGGCTGTGCTGAATACTTTCAGAGCTGCTTATCAGCATACACGTAGGGATGGATACCTGTATGGCTTGCTGTGTAAATGGAGAGCTTGACATCTAGCCTGAAACTGATTTCCACAAATCTTTCTATGTACAAATGAAGGAGCCATCTCTGCCAGGAGTTTGGAAACCAAGCTATTGAACAGCCGTGATCTTAAAATAATTTGGTTTTCTAAAGAGGTCAGCCACTTAGAAACTGGAAATAAAATATGAGTAACTGATTGAAGCTTTCTTTTTCTTTGACATTCTCCTCCTGCTATTGCATGACTCCAATACGAAACCAGTGTAAAGTACAGTATGTTGTAGAATCCACTTGTATTGACTTCCCTCTAGTGAAAGTTTCTCTGATACTTGGAATTATGTGAAAGTTAGTAGCATGCCTGAGCATTTAATTAATGGTGGTTCTCTGTCTCCTCCCTTTCCCCCATCTATTCCATATCTATGTAGTGAGAAGTTACCAGTGGTGGGTTCACCCTTCTGGATGGCTCCAGAAGTTCTCAGAGATGAACCTTACAATGAAAAGGTAGGTACATGATATAAATGGACTTCAGTTGTTATATTTTTCTCTTCAGTAGCTGTATACAAGATTTAAAGTTTCCATGCTACTAAAATTATTGTTTCTTTAATTTGTGACATTTCTGTATTGAGGCCATTCAGACTAAGAGAGAGTGTAGTTGAATAGCTATTTTAAATTCATGGTGTGGATTCTTATATGGAAATAGAGTTACCTTTAGCATAATTCACTGTTATGCTACTTCTATTCTGAAACGCCCCACATGTAGAAATATGGTAATGGCTTGTTGACCTAACACAAGAAGTCTCATGGGAAAGGTAGTGAGGTTGCTTCCCTGACCATAAATTACCAAAATCTGGGTAGAAGGAAAAGTTTCTTTGTGGAAACTTTTGTAATTACATTAATTAAAAAATAAATAACCATAAATCAACGTTTCTCAAGGTAAGATGCCTTTAAAATGTTCTCCAAAGGTATTTCTAAATTTTCCTATTTGTGGCATTGGGAAATGTTTCTTTCAGAGGCGGATCAGATCACACTGGATTTTAGAAATAGCATTTTCAGTCAAGCTCTTCTTTACATGGGATTTTCTCACAGCTTTTCTGTGTGAAAGCCCACATCCTGTACCTTTTTATAACTAGTACTCAATCTGTTTAATTGGTGGTACTTTCAACTTGCAGGAAAGCAGTAGCTAAATTAGTAATGAATGTAATAATTAGCATATCAAAGCTTTTTTAACAGTTCCAATTGACCTAAATTAATAATGTAGCCCCCAAACCCATGGTGCCACATTCTTCACTAACCCTAGGGTGTGGAGGACTAAAGAGGAAGTGGGTCTCACACCTCATCAGCATAAAAGTTGACATAAAGCCTGCCTGATACATAAAGGATGAGGGATGTCGGCTTCTCCTCTGTAAACTTGTATCCCACGTTTTCCTAAATTTTATTACATGATAAATTCAGGTGGGTGGAAATCTGAGGAATTGTGCAGCTCCATGGGTAGTCAGATAAGGGATTACTAAGCATCATGGAAATTTCAATGGAAATCGATGCTGGTGTGCGGTGTTACTAGATACCTCAAGCTTTGTGAAAGGCACCGTTTTGTCAGAGGTACTGAACTGTGAGAAGAGAAAAGTTTTTCTTAAAACAAGCATTAATATTGTGGATAAGCTGTGATCCTGTGTATTCTAAACCCATCTTTCTAACCACAGCGATGAAGAGGCATGTCATAGTTTTGCTATGTTTTTAATTACTCCCATCTGTAAGACATCAAATGCGACTGCACCATTCTTTATGCAAAGGATTTTTTTTTTTAACACTGCTGAATTAAGAGTGGTTTGGTGGGGTTTTTTTTTTGTTGTCTTTTGGGGTTTTTTTAATTTCTTGGAAGAGTTATAAGTTATTGCTATTGGTGCAACAAGAATGCTTTACTGTGAGCATGCGTTTCTTTGCAGGGAAAATGTTCACTGTAATGCAGTTGCTTAGTTTTGTAAGGCTGTGGTGTTGGTTTAGTTGTTTCATGATAACCATTTGGGGTAAAGAGAAACTCAGTGGCAGATAAGAATGCCGAGTATTCAGAGCTGAACCATGTGCCTGTATTTTTTCCTCTCTCAGGCGGATGTGTTCTCCTATGGTATAATTCTGTGTGAGATTATAGCAAGAATACAGGCAGATCCAGACTATCTCCCTCGCACAGAGGTAAGTGGTTACGTTTATAACATCAGTGGGAGGTGGTAAGTATGCCATGATAATGGCTGGCCTTTAGAACTTCTGGCACTGCTGCCAAAGATACGATGAATAGGTGTTACATTAAAATAGCCTGTAAAAGGCTTTTGTTCTTCTGTGCTGTTATGGTAAGAAGCTTCACTGAAGACACTCTCACAGAGACTTTGTCCAGCTGCAGTCCTCATGGGAAATCCTTTCTGTCCCTAACTGGCAGAACACTTTGAGAGCAATGCAGCGCAAACTCTTCCTTTTGTAGAGTGATAGTTCATGTAGACTTCTTGCCAGTTTTGGAGCAGAGTACTTCTGGCACACTGCATGCACTAAGCCGCCCCTCCTTGCGAAAGGGGCAGGAGCTATGCTAGCAGCAGCTAAAATAAGCTCACCCTTATTTTGGCATAGACTGTGCTAAGCACCATGGATCTGAGCTAGAATCGACAAATCAGATGAGATATTTCTTCACTTGCCTTTTAGTTGAGTCCCATCTGCAGGGCAGCTTTTGGCCCTGTATGGGGGGGAGTCTTTCAAATTGTTTATCCCTCTTTGGTTCTGAAAAGGCAAAATTAGGTCTTCAACTGCAATAAGTAACAGATCCTTTTGTTTCCCTGCCCTTCAGATTTTACAGTGCATTTAAGGAACTGGATAATTTGTATTACCAGTCTAACATCCACTGAAAAATCAACTATCTTAATTGATAAATTTTAATGATAGCCAAGCCTCTGGTTTTATAGCAGGCTTTTGATTTACATGGTGAAAGTCACCAGGGTGAAACATCATAATGTAAGATGTTGCCAGTATGGATCTGGAAGCAATATTTCAACTGCAGTGGATTCAAGTTGAGTCCCAGAAGAAGAATGGGCTTTGAAGTCAGCTCATTCTCTAACAGGTACCTTGTATAATGTAATCCCCATTAGGAATGCTGCAGTTTGGAGTGTGCATGAAGTTTTCTCAAAATATTCCATATGTGGCTGCTGAGAGATGGTGTTCACAGTTATTCCTGATAACACTATATGTGACCCACTGAAAAGAAGATGCTTTGGGCCAGATAGCAGACCTTATTTATATCTCTGTGCTGTGTTCTGGTTTATACAGAATTTTGGATTAGATTATGATGCCTTCCAGCACATGGTGGGAGACTGTCCTCCTGACTTCCTCCAGCTGGCCTTCAACTGCTGTAATGTGAGTATCTTACTTGAAGGGGAGAGGCCAAAACTGTAGTTCTCTAAATCCCTCTGTTTTTTGAAGATAGAGCTTAAAGCATTTACAGAAGAAACTTGAAGAGCCTACCTCTAAAAGCAGCGTACATACTGATAACCCAGAAAGTCCCCTACAGTTTTTATAACCCTTCTGTTGCAAAAAGGTCTGTCTTGTGGTTTTGCAATTCTGTGTTCTGCCCTGCCAAACAAACAGGTCTGGCACACTGAACAGCTTCTTGCAGGCTGCTTAGGCTGATCATACCCAGTTCTATGCTATTGACACTGGCTGGCCCTCAGGCTCACACAAATCCAGCTGTTATTGTGAACAGACCTATTGAGCCATGAAGAAAGAATTCTGAGTTGTTCTCGCAAACAGAGGAGACAAATCAAGAGCAGGCACTAAACTACTTTAAAGTCTGTATATGATGCCTTTTTGGAAAGTGGGATAAACCTCCAAATCCCTAGCTTCTGTTCCAAAAAAGCAAACTTGGACCCAAATGATTGAATATCAGTAAGGCTATAGGCAGCGTGCTGTATAGAGTAAATATTCTGCCCATTATTCAAGTAAAATTATGATATAGTACACACCTTCATGGCTCCTCCTGTGAAAATTCCAAGGAGGTAGATCTCTTGTGCATTATCCCACAGCAGAGGTTGTTAGTGCCTTTGTATAGTAAACCAGTTTCTATGAAGTAAGAGAACCTGAGCTTCCACCACATTCAGCTGAGGTTGGGAAAGTCCAGTTTGCACAACTCAAGTTCAGGCAGCTTCAAAAAATTTTACTGAACAAAACTATGACCAGGGCTCCGCAGTGAGGCCACACTGGAGCCAATACCTGCACCGTGGGCAAGTGTTTGTAAGAAAAGTCTCATCTCTCCATGCTCTTGATGCTTACTTTTATCCTGAGCTCGCTTTTTACTTCGTATTAGTACAAATGCAGATGCTCCAGGGGAGTGGTATAAAGGTAAGGATGTGAGCAGGTGGGGGTGACTGCCACTCTTGACACAAGATAGCAGAATTTAATTCCAAGAATATTTGTGGAACTTATTCTGGACAAACTACTTCACTCCTCTGATTTCACCTTCGTGCAGTGGAGCTTGCTTCACCAGGACAGTGGTACATGTGACTCATGTTTATGAAGTGTTTTGACTACGTAAGCACAAAAGGGTTTGGCTAGAGGTAGGATTTGACTTTGGAAATCTCAACTCCCACCTGAGGACTCCAGAAATTGTACTGCATCCACACATGGTGCATGATTCAAAGCAGTTTTTCAGCACAGGTGAAATTCAGAGTAAAACTACTTATGAAGAAAGGCAAGTGACTGATCTTTTATTCTCCTGTAAGAATTTGGTGTGTTCAGAGAAACATTTTTTCTCTGACTGATTACTGTCAACTGCTGCTCCTGTATAATAAACATCCTTTCCCTGAACTGAAAGTGGAAATTACTGTCTTGTGATTAAGCCATTAATATGCTGATTTCAGTGTGGGGCATGCTATAATTCACTCACCACTTACCTAGTAGGAAGAAAAAGGTAGTGAACTGATAAGGCTTTCTTAAACCTGCCTAAGTGTGCTTCAGTAATAGCTGGTCTGTATGATAATTTGCTTTTAGACATGGATGTTTATATAGTGTTTTATTATTTAGGTCAACAAAGTGTAAACTGTATAGTTCAGCTGATTAGCTGAGTTAATGTGCAGAGCCCTGGGGGTTAAGGGCAGCCTAAGAAAACCAGTAAAAGCTGACATGTACAAGTAGTGGATTAAAATTTCTTCAATTTACTGTTATAAAGTATTTGGGTACATGCGGGGAAGTCTAAAACTTAAGACTGCCTATCAACTATAAGCTTACTTGTGCAAACACTTATATACTTAATAATGTAACATCATGCAAAAAGCTTACCAGCGTAAGCTGAGCTGTGGGCAACTGCTGCCTTGAAGGAAAACCTTCTTTTCCATTTGAGCAGAATCTGGACTGCTCAGGGATGGAAGAGGCAAATGTTGCTCTAAGTTCCTTCTCCATTGCTTCTCTTGTCCTGGATCTTACCTAGACAAATTAAAATAGCCAGAGAACTCTTGTTACTTCTGTAGCTTGCAGCAACTCCCTAAGCTTCCCAAATTAGTAAGTTTGCGCAAGTGTGTGCTTTCATGTTGTGCCTGCCCTACTCTTTGAGTGAAATAAGGAAGCAGAAGAAGATGGGGGTTTATGCCAGGAAATTCCAGCTGCTGCATTAGAGCAACTTTTTTGCTGGTCTTGAGCTTTTCAAGTATGGTTTGTTTGTTTTTTATTGCTGTGTATATGAATTCTTAGCCCTTTACCCTGTGTTGCTAGAAGGTGTTCTGGCATTGCTGATCATACCAGTTGTCTTCAGAAAGATCCATCTTGTAGGACCTGCAAAGCAGTATCAGGGAAGTCTTAAGGGTTTGCTGTGTACAAAGCACCACTGTTCCCTTTGTACTCAGGGTGAGATCTGTCTGGGCTTGTTTGCTCTGAAAAAGCCTTTGGAGGGCTGGAAACAGGAATCAGCTCAAGCAGAATCTTTTTTAATAGTGTAATGAAGTTAGCTTTCAGCTGCTGAATTAGACATTGCTACCTACAGTAGTTAAAGCTGTAACATATACACAGGGTCAGTGTTCAAAATGAAGGAATACCTTCTAAGTTACTACTTGCATTGAGTTGCTTGCCTTATAGTATAATTTTAGGGTTGTACTTAGTTTAGAGATGCATTCCCACTAGGGTGAATAAATAAATACATACAGATAAATACAAGTAGAATGCATACTGATGCCTGGGGGGTGTGTGTGTGTGTTATTTTACTTTGGCAAAGATGGATTTTTTGCTGTTGTATTACTTTCTGAAATGATATGAACGATCTTGCTCCCCACAAGACAGACCAGTACACCGAGTAAGGTTCATTAACAGATAGGAAGATGCAACATTTTAAACTTCAAAATCAGCAATGCTGTTTAAGTAGGTTTTAATTAAAGCCACAAGGAGATGATGGAAGAATCACAAACTTTAATCCTTTTGAAATAATGTTGATATATAATCTCTGACTGATAATTTGGGAGTCCAGAAAGAAAGCCTTCAACTATGAAAGTTTTTTAAACAAACAAATCCCCTTGCAAGGCCTGAATCTAACAGCTTTCCACTTTTTCAATTTAAAATGCATCTTCTTCATGGAGTGTTTACAACTTGATCACAAAATGAGAGTTTAAACTAGGATAGAATACTACTCTTCCCCTGCTTTATTTCTTTTGCAATGACAATACACTTCTTAAAGCAGTCTTGAATTTCCTCTGTTCCTTCAAATTATCCCTCTATCTGTCCCCTGTAAGTAAGAATAGCCTGGACAAACCCACATGAACTCTCTTGATTTGTGTGCATTCACAGATGGATCCAAAGTTGCGTCCTTCATTCTCTGATATTGTCAAAACACTGGAGGGTATTTTAAACCGCCTGAGAAATGAGGACACAGAGAGAGAGAGAAAGTTTTTGAACCTTGACAACAGTGAAAGAAAACCCAAAGGTAAGTGTCTGTATTGGACAAACATTGCTGCAGGCTATGAACACTGGTTCATATTTGAAAACTGGGATTTTGGCTATATATGGTATTATTTACAGCTTGTGAATGATTTTACCCAAAGCCTGAAAATTATTCTGGAACAGTGCTATATTCTTTGCACTGCAGCATGTCCTTTAGGCAAAACAAACAGCTCCTTCTTAAAGTGCCTCAAAAGATTCTGCCCACAAGCTCTTGAGGGGAAGTTTAGAATTCATTTGGGAATGGTTTTGTAAGTTGGTAATAGTACATGAAAATTCATCAACTTTTGCTTTGCCCCTGCCATACTTAGTGCATATACATAATTTCTTTGGTGCATGTTGCATGTAATTCTTAGATGCTTCTTAACTTCCTTCAGGAGGAAGAACAGAGAAGAGGCAAAGGTATTATAAAGTACCTAGGCTGGGGAAAAGATGAATCCCAGATCTGCTTGGGAGTGCTGGCCGTGAAGGGTTTTCTCTGAAGGTGCCTAGTGCCACCTGGTGCTGGGAGCAAACTGCAAGCAGTTCTTGGAGGCAGGGGCATGTTCTCACTTGGGTATCTTTTACGTTAGTAGACTTCTGGCACTGGCAATTTAGAGTACGATAAAAATAGTTTCTCCTATTGTGTATATATAAATATGCAATATATCTATACATATCTGGCTATCTGTAATACAGTTATAGATTGAAATGTTCTGTATTTCAAACTACATGGAGTGCATACATGCAATAATTCTCCCACATCTGGAATGCATCTTAAAGAGGTGTGAGTTCAAAAGGAAATATTTTTTTGTTGTTTTGGGGGGTTTTTTTGCTTGTTTTTTCTTTTTTCTTTTTGTTTCCCTGGCTTTCTCCCTTTGGAATGCATGTCAAATGTGTATCATCTTGGAGAAGTGTTACATGCTGTGCTTTCTCTTCCATAGTCTTTCCTAGGTGGAGTGACTACAGTCTAAACTGTGGCAGTATTTAAAGGGAAAAGTAGAAATCCATATGTGTTTATTATGGAAATGGTAATCAAAAGGATATATCACTTCTTTATATCAGCTTGTTATTGCTCTACCACAGCTCTTTAAGAGGCACCTGGAGAGCTAGTGGCAGATGCATGTTTCAGGCACCCAAGGAGTTAGCATCTTGTCCTAAACAACTACAGTTTTTCAATCCTGTTCTAGTGATACATCATTTATTTTAGTTTTAGACTTTTCCCATCAGGGTGAAAAAGTCCCAATTCCTTTGGCAACCATGTTTTGTATTTGTTCTCTTTCATGGTCAGTATCATTGACAGATTTTGGGCAACCTCTGCTGGAAACCAGGATGGTAAATGTAGAAACATGCATATTTTTCTTCTCCATGACCACCCTGTGCCACCTCTGCTGTGTCAATGTACTGGCAGTGAGGGGGTTTGAAGAGGCCCTGAAGTACAGGGTTTGGATAGAAGAGGGAAAGTCTTCTTCATTCCTACCAAACTTGTGTACAGTTTCCTTTCCTCTGTTTTTTCTGAAGACAATATGTCTTGCAAAGTTAGCATTCCCCATAATGTGGGTAGCAGATTTGATCATAAAATGAAAAGAAGCAGTCCAGTTTTCAGCCAAGGTAAGCAAGATGGCATTAAATGAGTTTACATTTTCTCAAGTCTTCAAGATGACTTTTAATTAGCTTGGCGCATGAGTAAGGAGGAGAGAATATTTAAATGCAGTTTTGACTGCCTTACATTTAAAAGCTATGGACAGGGCAAATCACCATGTTTGAAATCAGTAATGCATTGAGGAGAAGAGGATGTGCTTGTGTTTGTGCAGGAACTTGTAAGGAATGAGCAGACATATGCTTACGGAAAATGCTTTGGAGTATCAGAAATGCAGCTGCTTCTTTGCAGCTGGCATGAAGGCTCTGTGAGGGAGCAGACATGCAGGTATGTAGCTCCTTATAAGCTAAGAGTGTTTCTCTTCTTCTACTCAGGATCAATTGAAAAAGGACCAGGAGTAAAACGCTTGAGTTCCCTGGATGATAAGATCCCACCGAAGTCACCCCGTCCACGTCGGAATATCTGGCTGTCACGCAGCCAGTCTGATATCTTCTCCCGCAAGCCTTCCAGGAAGATCAATGTGCAGGACCCTTACTATACGCCTAACAAAGGGTTAGGGCGGAAAGTGAATCCCTTCAGTGCCCGGGAGGACCTCAAAGGGGGGAAGATCAAGTTCTTTGACATGCCAAGCAAGTCGGTGATTTCCCTTGTGTTTGACTTACATTCTCCAGAGGCAGGTGGGAGTTTGAAAGCCAGCCAGTCCCAGTTCCGGCAGGCCTATAGCACAGACTGGCAAGAAACCTCCGTTCTTCCTGGGAGGAGATGCAGATCACTTCCGCTCTCTCCTGAACTGCCACACAAGGAATATGGACTGTTTGGGGGACTGTCTTCAACTGTCAGCAGGTGTGACCCAATCCAGCTGGGTGCAGAGGTGCGGCAAAAACTCCTCAGTAGCAGTAAATATGGCGTGTCAGAGATTCCCCCCTTTCAAGCCAAGCCTCACAGGTCAGGATTTCTTCCTGTACCAGGACAAGACGAGGACATGGACTGTTCAGATGGGCCAGTGGCCCAGGAGGAAAATGGATTTTGCCCTGTTGAGAACACATGTGGAGATTCAGCGTGTAATCAGCCATTAGTGCTGGCCCAGCCTGAGCTGCTACCCTACAAAAAGCTCCCAATTGAGAATTCAGTGAACTCTGAGGGACATGGCTCCTCACAGGTGTTTGCAGGTTGTGTCCCTTCTGAAGAGATGGAGGTGGAAGATGACCTGCTGAAAAATACTCTGCTAGAGACTACAAAGCCTCTCTTCAGTGTTAGTCCTTCTACTGAACTGAAGAGAGAGGCATGGCCCTTCAGGGAGCAGGATGGGGACAGTCCTGCCCCATTGTCTCAAACAACCTCCAACATCTCAGCAAGTGGCAGCACACAGTCAGCTTGTGATATATGAAGAGAGGGCTCAAACTGAACGTGTCCTTGAGGGAACAGTTGTTCCCAGTCACTTAAACCTTTGTTTTTCTGTAGTGCTGGGCTTCACATTTGAAAGAGACTCAGCAGATGGTAGAAACTGGCTGTCAAACATAGATGGAGATAGTGTCTGGAGAGACTGATTATTTTAACTTTATTTCAAATTGTGCTTATTTTCTTCCCTGATTTGCATTAAGAGGGGGAACTACTCCAGCCAGAATGGCCATGTGCACCCCACAGTCCTTCCAAGAGGTAGCAGCTCAAGCAGGCACCATGTAAAGTTTTACCTGGATTCCAGCATGGAGCATTTCAAGGCCTTAAGCTCCATGTTGGGTAGGAAGTTTTTCCCTCTTCCTCTGACTGACCATCTCCTCTTAGAGCAGGTATCTACCACTGCATACTTTGCATTAACATTCTGCAGCCATGCATGTGACTTGGAGCCTCTGTTTTAGAAACAGGCACAGAGATCTTTCAGAGCTATGTTGAGCAGATAGGAATATTCACTTTCTGATCCCAGAGATGCTGCAAATGCTGCTGCAGTGTTAAACAAGATCTTCTTTCAGAAGCAGCAAAACCAAAACCCCTCATGCTAGTTGCACTCTGCAGGCTGAGTCATATGATAAGTACTTTTGATTGATAAGAAGAATCTGTTCCCTGGCATCTCATTTTCCCTTGGGATTTGGTAGTGATGTGCATATGTCAGTGCAGGGAAGCAGATTGTGGTAAGCACCGCCATCTTCATTGTACAGCTCTTCATGTGCCTCAACCCAAATGTGGAGGAAGATTTGCCCAGGGTACAAGAGGAGAGCCATGTTCCAGACATTGCCGTTTCTGGCCTTCTGGAGAAACTATCCCTGGAAGTAGCAGTTGTAAAGAGCTTTTGGGTGTGGGCTCTTGCCTCTGAAGAGCTGAAAGGACATCATGATCTGTTTCTGCAGAATAGTTAGTTAAATACAGTATCTACATCACAGTTGACTTCTACCACTAAGCTGGAAGGGCCACGTTGACCTCCCTCTCTTGTATGACATCCCATCTCATTGATGATATCACTGCGGTAATGAAGTCTCCTTATTTAAAACACGACTTCTTGAAAGAGGGCAGGAATCCCCTGCTCAGGGGAAGGCAGCAGTGTTGCAGCCACACAAGTGCTCTTGGAGAGGATATACAGTAAGCTCACAGAAGAGTTTTGAATTGTCAAACTGAAGAAAATGAGCTTGTCCCACATTAACCTTTTTTTTAACCCTGCAGAAAGGTGGTGTAGTCTTCATTGGCTTCTCCTGGCACTGAACAGGATGATCTTTTTCCTTTTTTTGCTTCCTTTTCTTCTCTCTCTTCTTTTTCTTCTCTCTACCAGCAGGTACATGTGAAAGACGAAGCAGCATAAGCTTTAATGCTGCTTGCTGGAACCAGCATCAGAGATGCCAGCTCTGAGATGTGATGTATGAGAAAGCTTGCTCTGTGCTATTGTTTGTGCAGCATCCTGCCCTTTTATACTATCGTTGTCTTAACAGGATGGGGTTTGTAAATTATTATTTTTTTAACCTCTGTTATTATCATTCCTAACTGAGGTATGCATTGCATGCCTGCTGAGCAGATGATGCAGTGGAGCCCAGCATTTCACCCAGGTAGCGTGTTACACTCTTCCTGCTCACTTGTAAGGATGGAAAATGTCAGCTAGTCTCTGATGGAAGCAAGACTATACCTACTCTTCCTATCTTGAAGATGGAGAAAGCCTTAGTTCTTTATTGGCAAAGCTGTTTATCTTTCAGAGGTGCAGGTAACTATTCTGAGTGACGACTTCCTCTTGTGAAGTATGTGTTAACCTGAGCAGCAGTTATTCCTTGGCAGTGGCTGCAAAGAATTAAATGAGAACCAGTGTTGCAGAGCTACTCAGTACAGTCCATGCCAGATTAGGCAGCTGTGAGCAGTGTGAAAGAGAAAATGCCTGTGCTTTCCAGCATCACCCTTTTTGGCCCACACCTCCCTGCCTCTTGAAGGTGCTCATCTGTAGAGTAGTCTGTCTTGTGTATCCTGTCTGCGGGGCTGGTGTCTGCAAAGTGCAGAACAGCTTGTATGGCTGGCACTGTGTGCATGTAACTTTGAGGACAGGGTCATCAGACCTCAAATTGTGAGCTAGCAGCCTGCATGGTGCCTGCTTTTTACTTTATTCTTTCTTTTTCCCCTCTTTTTATCTTTTATACAATTGTAGTCTTTCAGGAGGGAAACCATCAGCACCAGCTTCTGTTGTCACAAAATGCATTTTAGGTGTGTGACTTCAGACAAACAAGCAATAATAAGGAATAGTTTACTTCTGGATCACCAGGCTGCGAGGAAGCTGTCCAGCATGTTCTAACTGCCTGCGGCCTCATTGGAGGGCACACACACACTCTGGCTGCTCTGTGGCTTGCATTAGCCCTGGGTGTCAGCACTGACACCTCATCATGAAGCATGTTGCCCTCTCTGACACTGACTGCAAAGCCTATGCAGTTAGGCTTGGGCACCCATCTCTGTGGCACCCATCACAGTGACCTCATCTCTTTTCTTACACCAGAGTCTCTTAAAATGTTTCTGGGCCCTGAACAGGTCGCTTACAAAGCAGCATGGCTGACACTTTATTTCCTTGTATCCACTCTAAGCACAGCCAGCTGACATGTATAGGGCCCATCTATCAGCTTCTCTAGCTCTTTGTACTGAGGTGGCTGTCAGAAACACCAAGGGATAACAGCTCAGGCCTTTCCTGGATTCTTGGTCTGTATGGGAAAAGAGGCTTGTGTATGAAACTGGAGTAAAAGGCTATTTAGAACTAAGTGCTTGCTAAACCCCAGTGTTTCCAAGGGTCTGGATGCAGTTGGCACTCACTACATCTCACCTGTGGGTAGTGTAAAGCTAAATCTAGGTTGCGCCTAGTAACTATTTGTAGGTTTTCTGCCTGAGGGTGCTTTTCTACAGGGGGCCATTTTCTGACAGCTGCTGCTGAACATGAATATAAACATGGTCAGCAAACTGCTTGTTTTATAGTGATGTAACAAAGTTTTATTGTGATTGGATTTTATCATGATTTCTGACTTTCTTATGGGAGCAGTTCTTGCTCTTTTAAAACACTTTTTACGCATTGCTAGGTTTCCTGAAGAGATCACAGATGTTTTTAATTCACTTTAAATCTTTCTATGTTGAATTCATTTAAATGTCTGTTATAAGCTATTTTTGTGGTGGTTGCAGGTTGATCGAATGCAACTAAGAAAATGCATGTGAATTGCTGCCCCTCTAAAGCAGTGCAGCCAAGGAGCTGTAGTAGACTTGTTGGAGAGGTATTGATGTATTATGTATAACAGAACATTGGTATTTTTTGCCAGTACAACTAAAGAGACTTGAATAATTCCTGTTTGCACTTAATGCTATTGTTTATATTGCATGTCACTACATTTCTATGCAAAACAAATAACCTTTTTTTGTTTTTGGGAGGAGGGGCAGCCAGATATTTGATTAAGTATAAAGATCTTTGCGAGATGATCTATTTTCGTATTTATGAAGGAGTTTTACGTCTTAATATTTTGCAGTCTGTAAATAGCTCAACTTGTAATTAAAGGCTTAGGAAGGAGTTTGTAGCCTGTGTATAATAGTAAGTTAACACTGCCAGAAAAAGAATCTTTGCAACCCGACTTTTCTAATATTGCGGATATTTATGACTCTGTAAAGAAAGCACGTCTCGTTTTTATGTTGATTGACCTTTTTGAACTCTAGAAATGGTGTATGGTTCATTGGAACTGCAATAAGAAGTAACCAAAGATGAATCCAGTGAAGTATTTTCATAGTTTTTTTTCTTGGTCAGGTTTTGTAAACTTTCCCAACTTGCTTTCAAAATAAAAATGAAATCAAGGCCTGAGTCTTGTGATTGAGATGACAAGTCTAGGTTAAAAAGCTAGTTTGAATACTGAAGCTATGAAGGACATTAATACCTGACTGGAGATTGTATTTGCTGTTGCTTAGTGCTGAATTATAAACAAGGAAAACTCGTCCTTAGCGTTGTTTCTCTCCTGCATCTTACTGTAGTGTTACACTATTAAATCCGTAAGACTCAAGGATTTTTTTTTCCTCTCCTCTGTATTATGGCACTCTTCAGAGTGGGCCATAGCTTGTGACCTACAAGACAATATGGATTTTGATAACGCTCAACCTGCAAGGAGCTTGCCATTGCAGCTGCTCTTTCTAGCCCTAAACAGCTTCAGCAGCATAGGGAGCTGTGCCTTTTAAGACCACATCTGGCTTTTAAGTCCCACTGCATCTCCCCTTTCTGAGAAGTTTGAAGACTGGCTGTGGCTTGGTTCTGCATGCAGTTACCCTGCACTAAAACTAGCTGGCCCATAGAAACAAAGGTCTCATCTACATATGCTGTAACCAAGACTAAGGTGAAGTACAGCTATGAAGTAGAATGGCTCTCCCAAGTGCGTGTTCCAAACCAACAGTGTCTCTTTTTTTAAAAGACAACACTTTTTTCCTTCCTGACTTCTGTAGAAGGATAGGAAATAATTATAAGGGTTATAGGGAGTTACCCTACCAGCAGTGACTGAAAGCAGGAACACCTGACTAAACACATCTTTATGAATGTTCTGCCTGAAGAATACCTGAAAAGCCTGCTTTCATCTGGTAGAAGCATCACATCTTCCTCCAGTGACGGCTTTATAGCCTTTTGCTCAAGCTGGTTGTATGAGTCAACAGCTGGGAGCTTTCAGCTGTGTTTTTGTAGGCAAGACTTTGACCTTTAGCACATGCTCATTTTGAAAAGGTCTGTCCCACCCTAAGCCACTGGGTTAAGTGGCAGCATGTGTAAGTATAAAGGAAGACCTGGGAGGAGGCTGGAGCTCTAACATGCCAAGTTTAAGTGGGAAGCTTTGGCCTCTGTCTCCTGTTATCAAGTGATTACTCCCTTCCTCTTCTGCAAGAAGTGAAACCCATGGTAAGGTAGCTAGTGTAGGGTCTTTCCAGAAGGGCAATGCCAGCTTGTTTTTACAAGACCCACTTTTGAGTGCAGGACACTAAACTGAATCTCCCCGCCCTAGATGCAGTTGAGGAGGTGTGCTTTTCCTCCTCTTCCTCCTCACAGTCCAGCAGGCCACTAAGGAACAACAGGGGGAACTCCAAGTGAGAGCATTTTAATGAGTCAGAAGTTAGAACAAAAACAAGAGTAAGAAACTTGCTCCACTTCTTGTCAGTTCTTGATGAAACAAAGAACTTCAAAACCTGAAAGGGAGAAAAGCCCCAAGTTCAGCGAGGAGTCCTCTAGCTCTATCCACTGCCCCAGGCCACCTTCATCTTCTGGCTGTGAGCTTTGGAAGATTTGGAAAACGAGCTCTTCACTACCTGAAGGGGCATTGACTTCCCACTGAGGTACAGTTTATTGTGGCAGTCTGGCAACCAGGGCCCTGCACCACTGTCTGTGTTTTTTTCTTCCTTGAGCATCCAGACATAAGCCATGACATAGCCAGTCATGAACGCATCGAAGCCAGCTCGGTGTGTGCCCCCCTGTGAAGGCAGACCATGGGTTTCCTTTTCCTTTTCTGCAGCACACGCTGCTTCAGTCTCAGGGATGCCAGAGTGATTCACTAAGCCAATCCCAGTGGGAACATCTGACTTCCCCTCCGCTTGGTCACTGTCAGAGGCATTTCCCTTGGCAGAAGGGCTCACAACAGCTGCTGCCTGGGCAGTAGTTCCTTCTGTGCTCTCCAGATCCTCTTCCCGTTGTGTACTGGTATCTGAGCTGACCTCTGCTTCCATGTCCGCGTTCTCCTCCAGTGGCCTGCCCTCGCAGCTGGGTGTGATCTCTGCCAACACTGTGGCAGCTGGAGGCTCACAGCAGCCCCGTTTTTGCGGTGGTCCCTCCTCCCCATTCTGAACTAGCTCCGCTTCTTTCCCTGAGCTTTCCTGTTCCTTTGCAGGCTCTCCTACGTTCTTCCGACGCCTCCATTTCTGCTTCCGTTTCTTCCGCTTCTTCTCGCAAAGCTTGTCGTCCTCATCAATTATGAGGTCTATGTTATGAGAATGTGGACACTTCACCCCTTTTGGACACCAGCCATAGGCCTAGGGAGAGAAAGAAAGAAGTGTGTAGCTACCAGTGTGCTGGTTAGCGCATTCTGTCACCATAACATGAAGCAGAGCTAATTATTCCCCTGTACTAAGGGCTTGTGAGGCTGTAACAGGAGTCCTGTGTTGTTACAGCTCCACAACACAAATGAAAGGCACTGACAAACTGCAGTGAGTGCAGCAGGTGGCTGTCAACATGCAGCACACAACGTAGGCTAAGGAAAGTGCGTTTGTTGTACCTGGACAAGACAAGGGTAAGGGAATGTGGATACCTAGGTATAGATGGAGGTTATAGAGAAGATGGAACTAAACCCTTCTGAGGGGAGCACAGGGAGACATGACGTGATAAGAGTCAGCAGAAATTCTGACTACATATTTCAGTAAGTGGTCAAGCACTGGAACAGGGTCCTGGAGGGGGTTTGCAATCTCTGTCCTTAGACACTTTCAAAATTCACTAAATGAGGCTCTGAGCAACATTGAGTGGTGGTCAGGTAAGAAACTTCCAGAGATCTCCCCAGCCTATGGTGTTCTGTGACAGTAACACGGAACATCTGGAAGAGCACCTTTTCTCCTTGAAGCACCTGAAACCAGTTATGATCTGATCAGATGGGCTCTATGTTTACTGCTGTAGCAGCACCAGGACTCAAGATGCTGTGGATCACACTGTGTCAGAAGCTGCATGCAGGTAACCTTTTTTTTTTATCCCTAACTGGGGAGGGAAGAGATGGCATTCCTTTCTCAGAGGACAAACCAAACTAATTCAGAACTTGCTGTCCTCCCAAGACAGCAACGGGTACCACTACTCATACCATCCCACTGTTTAGGGCCACTGTTTAGACTTTCTCAGTCTTCTTGTCTAATGCAGCCTTGTGGAATTCACTGCTTCTGAACAGAGCATGCTATTGTCCTTTCTATCATGAAGCCACCTGAAGCTTGCAAATCTTTCTTGTACCGTGAAGCAAGAAGGGGAAGTCTACAGATGCCTTCCTGCCACTTCCTGCTCTTTCCGTGGACCCAGGAAAGAAGCAAGGATTCAAGTTACTTACCGAAAATTTCTCACAGACAGGCACTGTATCTCCCCCTCCCACATTGTGGTTTTCTTCTTCCAGAGAGCAGTGGCGATAGTCAATGTAAATGGACATGTTGGCAGGGTAGCTGCAGAACTCAATGGTGAGGTGCTGACCACTGGTGTCCTTCAGCTTGCAGTTCTCTCGCTTGCTGTAACAAGAGTACATAGTTACTGCGGGTTAAGTACCTCAGCATGGAGCTGGTGCAAACACCCTGCTCTCCACCAAGTATCAACTTCACAGGTTTCCTGCTCTTGAGCTCTAGCCCCAGCTTGACAGCTTGTTGGGAAGAAACATAGTCCTTGGAGCACAGCTTTAGTAAGCAGTTGTTTCCACACTGATTCAAGAGTTGGTTTCTCTTATACCAATATGCAGGCAGAGACAACAGCATCTCTGGTGAAGGTACAGGAGGAGGACACACGGTTTTATTTTAAGTAGTAAGGGCACTAAGATATGCATTAGTCTTCATAATCTTAATGGGTAAAGAAAACAATGCCCCAAACTGAGGTACCATGTAGAGCATCCAGGAGCCACTACCCAGACAGGTCAAGCCTGAGCAATACAGACAAGAAGGAAATGTTTTCCAGCCCATGAGAAAAAGAACTGGGTTTCTGTCCCAAGAGCTGGCTAAAAGGCACAAAAGGAAGGCTCCATGTAACTAGATCTGTGGGTCAAAATATTTAAGAGGTCAGTTTAAAAAGTATTTTTGTCTTGTCAAAACACAGCATTCTCATGTTTGAGAAAAGCCATCTTGAATGTTTTCAGACCTGTCAAAGTGGCATTTCCTGACATAAAACAGTCACTAAAAATACCATCTCTCCTCTACAGAGCGTGACTTCAGTTTAATGGAGATTCAAGGGGTTGTATTGCTGCCAGGGCCTTGTTTATATTGTATAGAGAGCAAAAAATGAGGCACCAGACCAACACTTGAAGCAGACAAACATGTCCTGGAACAAGAGAGCAACCCTCGCTTGGGAGGGAAATGATGGGAGTCATAACTGGCTGCATGCAAGTGTCACATGCAGGAGGATCTCTGACAGAGCAGGTCACCATCAGGAGGTGCAGGGAGCACCCACCCTTTAACAGCACCATCCTTTGCAAAACTGACTTGCAATTACCAGACCCTGCAGGCACAGCCCTGTTTTCTCTTGCTCTCTAGCTGTGTTTCAAGGGTCTCTCTCCTGTCTGTGTTCCTGCCATCACCCTCTGGCACGGCTGCACCAGAGCCATGCAGCGAGTCAGTCTGCAGTTAGATCAAGGCACTGTGTGGCCAGTCTTCAGTTCTGAAATCCTCTTTCAGCAGCTGCCCACTGAACAGACAAGGCGCATTACAAAAGGCACCCTCATGCACTCAGCACCTATCCTAGAAATGGGGGAAGCCCCTTTCTTCACACAGTATAAAGCCCCACCTCCCTTGCCTAGAAAAAACAAACACCACACCAACTGCTGATGCTCTGTTTGCCTTTCCTCCCACAAGCTTTAAATACCAGAATCCCACTTACCACTTCTTGTAAGCATACTCCAGGTAGGATGCTACAAAGCGAGTCTCAAACTCTGAAGCGTATTTGGTGTCATATATTCCTGCTGGAAACATTTCTGAGAGGTCGGTGGTGAAGGTGCCGAGGCTGTCCGGGAGGTGAGCATAGAAGCACTGGTACAGGAACACTAGATCTATCAGGCCGTTATGGAGAACGAGAGGCTTCTTCGCTCGTATGAGCTCCAGGAAAAAAGTCCGAACGCTTTGGCTCTGGTTCTCATTGCCCTGCAAGAGCAAAGATTAGTCAATGAGCCTTGATTTGCCATTGCCATGGGAAGTCCTCGGCCTACTGCAACAGAACCCACAGCCTTTACTTGCTCTGACCAAATAGAGGCCCAAATACCTGGAAAAGCAACTGCAACAAGTGGCAGCCTGGATATAAACCAGCAGGGAGGTGAAGAGGACAGTGCTGCACTTCAGACTCCAGCATGAGCCCATGTTCACTGGGCAGCTGCGTTAAGGAGATGCCAGCACCGGGGAATAACAGCAACCCCCCAGAAGACCGGAGCAAGCCAAGGCAATGGAAGAGGAGTCACTGTGTACCTTGTCGTTACCCTTGTGGTAAGGGATGCCCTGGGAATACTGCTTGTTGAAGTCGAAGCCGTGCTGCACCAGGAACTGCACCGACTGCGGTTCCACGATGTAATCCTCGGTGCAGAGCAGTGTCAGGTTGTAGATCTGGCACAGGTACGTGTTCTCGGGCTGCAGGGCAGAGCGTGCGAGGCCATGCAGGGCTACTCACCACAGCCAGCTGCCCAAGGGGCAATTCCATGGAGCACGGGTTGGCAGAGCCCCGCCGCTCCCTCGGGGGGCGGGAACCGAGCACGTACCTTGTCCGGGAGCTGCTTGAAACACGCGACGCCGAGTGACAGGATGGAGCGTGTCCTGGCCGCGCTGCACACCGCCTTGTACCGCTCCTCGATGCACCTGGGCGGCAGGAGAACGGGAGCTGCCGCTTCCGTCCCACCGCAGGCAGCACAGCCCGCAAGGGGAAGGGAACCGGGCAACCGGTGCCGGTAAACCCGGCTGAGCTACACGCGCCCACCGCACGCCCGGGCACTCACGGGTTCAGCAGCAGCTTCCTGGCGCCGAGGCCGCTCAGCTCCTGCAGGGAGACACCCGTCAGCGGCGCCGCCGCTCACCCCCACCGCCGCCGCTTCCCGCCTCCCGCCTCACCGTGTCCACGGCGACGAAGGTGGCGGTGCGCAGCGCCAGCACCATGGAGGGCCACAGCTCCGTGAAGTTGTCGCTCTGCACGTCCACCACCGGCACCCGCCATCGCTGCGACATGGCCGCGCCCGACGCCTCTGTCCGCGCGGCTGCCCGCCGGCTGCCCGCGCCGCCGAGGCTGCTGCTCGCCGCCGTGCCCGGCGCTGCCTGCCCGGTGCTGCGTGCCCGGTTCTTGCCCGCCGCCGGCGGGGGATTTGTCTCTCTTCTCCAAAGCACCTTTTCAGCCGAAATTTGTGTTTGAAGTAATCAGGCGTTTGGCTAAGGCAACCCCTTGGGGTCCTTCCGTGAGGCCGGTGGGACCGGCGAGAGAAGGAAGAAGCCTCGTTTCTTCCCCGGAGCGCTGATTGGCTGCGGCGAGCGGGAGGCCCCGCCCCTTCCCCCGAGCGGCCCGGGAGGGCGTGAGTCAGCCCGCCCCGCGCCTCGCTCCGATTGGCTGAGGCGCGGAAGGTGGGCGGGGCGCCGGGGGGGCGGTTAACGTTTACCCGGGAAAGTCTCACGTGGCGCCGCCCCGGCTCCGAGTCCCGGCGGGCAGCGGCCGGGCATGAGCCAGCTGCGGGCGGCGGCGGCTGCTGCTGCCGCCGGGGGGCTTCGGAGGAGCGGCCCGAGGGCGGCCCCGCCTGCGCGGCGGAGCAGGAAGGGCGCGTCACCCCGCAGAGGTGCCTGGTGGCGGGGAAGGGGATGGGGGAACGTGAGGTGTCCTCTCCGGGGCGCGGCGCCCCCCGCCTGCGCAGCTGCTGGTGTTCCTCCGCCCGGCAGCGGGTCCGTCGGGGTCCCGCAGCTGGCCCGGTGGTGCTGCGGTCGGGCCCCGCAGCCCTTCTGCATTCCCGCCCGAGCTTGACCCTGTGTCGCCCTCCAGCAGCGGCCCCAGCGCCTGCCCCGCCGTCCTCCCGGCATCTCTTCAGCGACCCGGCTGAGACCGAGACCCTGCGCGGGGATCTGCTCGCTTGGTACGACAGGTGCAAGCGGGACCTTCCCTGGAGGACACGGGTAAGGGGGGGCATCGGGAAACGGAGGGGAGTAGGGAGAACCAGCTCCCCTGCCTTAAGGGGGATGTCGCTGAGGCGACCACGGTGTTAGCGCTATGCAATGCTTCCTGAACTGCATGGAAGATGGTGCTGGAAATGGGATCATGCTTCCAGCTAGTCCTGGCAGTTCGGTAGCAGGTGGTTTGTAGCCAGTCCCTGGGTATAAAGAGTGAAGGAGGACACAGGGTGAGACCACAAGTCTCAAGCATAACCTCCAACCAGGAGTACTTTTCTTCAGTAACTTAGTCCAGTTGTCTTTCAAACCCATATTGTTCCTGCATCCGTGGCACCTTGCAGCAGCGAGTGCTGGAAGGAAAAGGTTTTCTATGCTGTCAGGGGGCCAAGTGTTTTTATTAGTGCTCAGCCTGGCAGCAAGCAGCTGGATGGTGTTTGGGGTGCTGGGGGTGGGCATCAGCTGTACAGCAACAGTCCGAGGGGTGCCAGGAACTGCAAGGCCCTTGTGTGGGATTTGCCTGTGACTGCTTCTGCATGGAGGGGCTCAGATCTGGGACAGTTCCTCTGGTGGGATTTTGAACCTCTAAGGTAAACTCTTGCTATGCAATCTTCCATCAGGGAGAAGATGCTTTGGCTGTCACTTGATCACCCTGAACTCAGAGCGTCTGAGTGCTTGGGGGAAAGATTTCCCTGCAGATTCCCATGCAGCATTCAAAGGATACCACAAGCAATTTCATTTTATACATGGGTCCCCTCTGCAGTGAAGCCCTGTGTCACCTTGTTTCTCCTTCCCCCTTCAGGCAGCAACTGAGCCAGATCCTGACAGACGGGCATATGCGGGTGAGGAGCAGAGACTGCACCCTCGTGTGCATGGGGTGCCCCACTCCCTGTGGCCCCCGACATGGATGTGCAATGTGGCCTGGTGAAGAAATAAGGCTGCAGTTCCCATCATTGGAACAAGCTGCCTGGAGTGGCCACAAGAGTCACTGACCCTCCTGGCAAGGTGCTGGAGGGTTGGAGAGCCCACGTGGGGCCTGAGGGAGCTCCTGTACAGCAGCCAGTGGGGATGGTGAAGGGTGGGAAGGGGCCCCATGGGTTGGATGTTGGTGTAGTGCCTGCAATCAGTGCTAACATGGCCACAGCAGGAGATGTGTGTGGCATTGGTGCCTCTGCTCTGATCCCTGCAGTGTGGGTGTCTGAGGTCATGCTCCAGCAGACACAGGTGGCTACAGTGATTGACTACTACAACCGCTGGATGCAGGTAGCTGCTCCCCTACAGAGTCCTGTGTCTGCAGGCTGCCCCTTTGTCTCCTTATCCGCTTGCTGTGGCAGAACCCCAGCCACAAAGCATGGTCCTGCTTGTCCCTGACTTGTCTCTTTCCTCTATAATGCAGAAGTGGCCAACGCTGCAGGCTCTGGCGCAGGCATCCCTGGAGGTGAGCACTGCTGGGACCTGGTGCTCTCCCTGCCCTCATGGCTTTTCCTAACACTGCACTGTCTCTTGGAGCAGGAGGTGAACGAGCTGTGGGCTGGACTTGGCTACTACTCGAGAGGGAAGCGTCTGCAGGAGGCAGCGAGGAAGGTGCCCTGGTGCTGGGGTGTGGGGGGCATCTGGGGTCTGTGTATTGGCTCACAGCTGCCCTGTCTCACTGGGGCTGTGTGCTGCTGGCACAAGCCTACAGAGGCTGGGATCCCATCTTACCGCGGGTAAAGCGGGTCGCACAAACACCCCCTGGCTGCTCCCCTGACCTCATCCCCTCTCTGCCAGGTGGTGTCTGAGCTGGCCGGTCAGATGCCCAGGACAGCTGAGGACCTGCAGAAGCTGCTGCCAGGAGTGGGCCGGTACACAGCAGCAGCCATCGCATCCATCTCATATGGGCAGGTGAGACCTGGACATCAGTGGACTCATGTCCCCACTCTGCCACCCAGGTCCTGCTGCTGGGTCTCACAAACCAGGGGGTCCCCAGGGCCTTGTGTGCTCCCTCTTGTCCCAGGAGCACCCCAGCTCCCTGCCTGGTCAGGACCATGGGCACCTCCTGGCATGGTAACCCTTGCTCCTTATCCCAGGCTACTGGTGTTGTGGATGGGAACGTGATCCGGGTCCTGTGCCGGCTGCGGTGCATTGGTGCTGACTCCAGCAGCCCAGCTGTCATTGACCGGCTCTGGTAAGGGGAATGCACCATCCCTGCTCCAAGCTGTGTCTGTGGGTGTTGGTGGCCAAGGGCAGGATCACTTGGGAGCCCTGGGCAGCTGAGCCTGCAAAGGGAGAGATCCATGGGGTGCAGGAGCTCTTGGGAAGCAGATGCTACTGGGAATGGTGAAGAAATGAGCTGTGTTGTCTGTGCCTGCCTGGGATAGAGCATCCCCCCTCACAGGCAGGAGGCAGGCAGAGGTCCTGGGCCTTCTCCCTGCAGAACCCCACATTGCTCACTGCTGTTTCTTCCAGGGACATGGCCAATGCCCTGGTAGACAGGAGCCGCCCTGGGGATTTTAACCAAGCCCTGATGGAGCTGGGAGCAATTGTGTGTGTGCCCAAGGCCCCGCTGTGCGGGGAGTGCCCTGTGAAACAGCACTGCCGAGCACGGCTCAGGGCAAGTATGACCCCAAAATCGGGCCTTAAGGGGTTACCATGCATGGGACAGGGTGAGCTGGTGGATGAGCCTTGTCCTTATCCTTGTCCCTTCCTTGCAGGTGGAGAAGGAGCTGGTCTCCGCCTCTCAGAAGCTGCTTGGAAAAGCCACCCCAGTGCCTGACGTTGAGGACTGTGGTAAGCGCCTGGGGAGACCCCTGATGTAGCTCCTGGTCTGACCCCTATGGCAAGCGTTACCTGGGTGTTTGCAGGTGCTGGGGGCTGCCCCCTGTGCCCCCCGGCCGCGGAGCCGTGGGACAGCAGCCTGGGGGTCACCAACTTCCCCCGGAAAGCAGCGAAGAAGCAGCCGCGGGTGGCGCGAGCGGCCACGTGTGTGCTGGAGCGGAGGGGCTGCCACAGGGCCCCCGAGTACCTCATCGTACAGAGACCCAGCTCAGGTGATGGGGCTGGGCGGGAGGCGGGCGAAGGTACTGCACTGCCCCTTCCCACCTGCACCAGGGGCATTGCAGCCTGGGGAGGGATGCACCAGTGATGTCCCTGCAGGCTGTGGTGGGGCTCAGCGTCCCCGAATGTGTCCCTTGTCATCTCACATCCCTGTCATGCACCCTCTCCAGGTCTCCTGGCCGGGCTGTGGGAGTTCCCAAGTCTCCCACTGGCTCAGGATCTACAGGAGGAGAAGCAGAGGGAAGCACTGGCAGAGCACCTCCAGGCCTGGGTAGGGCAGCCTGTGGTGGCTGGAGACCTGCAGCTCATCGGAGAGGTGGGCCTGGAGCTGGATGGATGCAGTGCGAGTCCCCCGTGCTCAGCCATGGGGGATTTAGCATGGGGGGAATAGGGTTCCTCGCTTGTTGTCATCCCTCCTGAGTCCTGCCCCACTCCTCAGAGCCTTGGCAGACCTAGTGCTCTTGTGGGGAAGCTGTGCAGTGCATCCTCTGCTGCCTGATGCCCTTTTCATGTCTTCCCATCCCCTCACAGGTCGTCCACATCTTCTCTCACATCCACCAGACATATGTGATCTACTCCTTGTCCCTGGATGGGGACATGACCCTGCACCCTGCCTCATCCCCATCCCGCTGGGTGACAGAGGAGGAATTCCATGCCTCAGCTGTCTCCACAGCTATGAAGAAGGTACTGGGGTCCCCCAGGGCCTTTCCTCCTCTCCCTCAGTCTTCCTAGGCTCCTTGGAGAGCCTCTGGCATCCCCTCAGCCTCTGTGGGCTGCCCCAGCTCCAGGACCTGGCTGCTCTTCAGCTCTGGGCTCTCTTGTGCTTCCTTTAGGTCCTGAAAGCGTGTGAGAAGCAGCAAGAGAAGGGGAGCAACCCCGGCCAGGTGAGCATTGCTGGAGGGTGCATGGGGCCCCAGGAGCTGCTGTGGGTCAGGCTCTGGTGTGTGCTGCTGGAGTTCCCCTGGGGCTCGGGCTGAGGCCAAGGAGCATCCTCATCCCGGGGCAGGGCAGAGCCTGGGGGATGTGCCTGCCTGGCATTGCCCCTGGGTGTCCCCAGTACCAGGTACCCCTTGCTCCAGAGGGGAT
This sequence comes from Psittacus erithacus, assembly GCA_009867235.2. NCBI lineage: Eukaryota > Metazoa > Chordata > Aves > Psittaciformes > Psittacidae > Psittacus > Psittacus erithacus. The sequence continues at coordinate 13,178 of WYDI02023496.1, read as the reverse complement.
CCCTGCGGGCCGTGGGGTTGGGTTGAGCCCTGCTGTGTTTCCATAGGGCTCCAAGCGGAAGCGAGGGGCAAAGGCACCGGGAACAGGCAGCGCTGGCCCTGGGACACAGCTCTCCCTCCGCGCCTTTCTCCGGCCACCAACTGCCCCGTGAAGGCGCCTTCAACACAGGAGACCAGCAGAGCCCCGTGCTGCCGTGAGTCCTGCCTGTGCTGTGGGGATGGCATTGCCCTGTATTCCTGTGAGCCCAGTACGCAGTCCTGTAACAGTGCCCCATTCCCTGCAGAATCCACCAGCCTCCTCAGCTCCCCTATGGGGAGTTGTGCCTTCATGTGGCCCCTATGGTCCTGGATGTGCCAGGAGCCAGGTTTGCCCTCCTGGCCTTGATTGGAGCCCTCCTGGGGTTATTTGGCTCCATACCACCACGGCTGCAGCACTGTGGACTCATGGCAGCAGGGTTTCTCTCTGGCTGCAGGAAGGCTGTGGCCACGTTGCTGCTGCAGCCCTGTCCCTGCGTGCACCTCAGCTGCCAGCCAGGGACTGTGGATGCTGCTGTACCCTTCCCGGCCTCCCACAGCCCTTTTTATACACTTGTTTTTACTGAACCTGAGCCACAGGCTTTCTAATAATAAACCTAAAGCGTGTGTGGGTTTGTAAGTGACTTTCTGCCTCTGTTGCACTGTGCTAAGCTGGGGTGTGGGGCAGCCTGTGGTTGAATGTGAGGATGGCCAGCAGGATCCCTGTGTCTGGGCAGGGGACAGCAAGGGATTACTTCATTAATGCACCCATGAGTCCCTCAGCAGAGCATTAACTGCTGGGGACCCCAAATGTGGCTCCCAGAGCATCTCTGCAGTGAGGGCAGGCATCAGCCCTCGGCCCTGTGCAGCTCCTGCCCTTTTCCATCAGGCTGCTCCTGTGTTCAGGCTGTGGCTTTTCTCTGTGATGCACAGGAGCATCCTTGCACAAGCCTGGGGGCTGGCAGGGACAGGGGCCCGTCTGGGGGTGTGCAAGGGGCAAGTGGCCTCAATTTAGGGACTGCAGGACTCGGGAAAGCCTGATCTGAGGGGCACTCATCACATCTTAAATGGGAGGAGAGGAAAAACCAAAGCAGTGCTTACAAGTTAATGCTTTAATGGAGAGGAGCAAGAGCCCATCGCTTGCCCTGTACAGGGGCTGGCCATGCTCTGCTGGTAACCATTGATGACTGGCAGTGTCCATGGCTCCTGCATTATCTGCTCTCCTCTGGCAGCCTCTCATCCCCCTATGACTGGGGGAGTTGCTGTGCCAGCAGTGTTCATAGCTGTGCAGAACAAGTCTCATTAAGTTAACATGAATGAAGGAAGAGTTCTTCACGTGAGGTCAATAAATCACTGGGAACCCAGAGAAGAGAGCAATCACCCTCCATCATGGGGGATGCTCAGAGTCCAGCTGCACATGGCCCTGAGCAATGTGTTCCCACATGGTGTTGGCTCTGGCTTGATCTGGAGCCGTCCCTTGGTCCCTGCCCCTGGCATCCCTACAGGGCCGTACTGCCCCAGGGTTGGACCAGAGAGGATGGGGAGCTGAGGGGAGGACCGCAGTGTTGCCACTACTGCTGCTGGTCCATATAGATCTGCACAGCTTTCCACAGTGCCTGTATATTGCCTTCCCCAAACCCTGGTGCTCCCCGCCGGTCAATGAGCTCCAGGAAGAAAGTCTCTTCAGAGAAGATGGGATGGGTGAAGATCTGCATCAAATACTCCTGGGAAGGGCTCTCTGCAGCATCAATGCCCTTGTCCCTGGATGCTGTGGTGTCCAGCAGGATGCCCAGCTCTGCCAGTGTGTGTGGGTCCTGCCCAGCCCCCTGGATCTCCTCTGCTTTGCCATCCTGGCTGTAGTAGGTGACTGGAGGTATAAAGAACCGCGCTCCCCGCTGCTGCAAAGTCCTGGTCGTGGTAACAATATCAGTGGTGCGGAGGCCGACGTGCTGGATCCCGGCCCCACCATGCTGCTCTAGGAAGGTGTCGACTTGGTTGGTGCCATCTCTGGAGAGGGACTCAGCGAGGACGAGCTTGCAGCCGTGTCCCGGGGCACCCTGGGCGCTCTGCAGCGCAAGGAGTAGCATCCCCGTCCCCTGCCCCCCGAGCACGTACCCCTTGTCCAGCCTCTCCTGCGGGTTCAGCAGGAAGCGTCGGAAGCCGAAGCAGCGCTGGTACCAGTCCAGAGCCGCCTGCGTACCGCCCCGCCGGCACACGTACGTGATGTGGTCGAAGTGGGTGATCTCGATCCCATCCTCTGTGGCCGAGGATGCTCCTCGGATGGGCTGGAAGCCGGGCAGGAAGGGTCCCCGGTAGCGGGATCGGTCCAGAAGGGTATGGCTGATGTTGCCAACAATGGACCTCACCACCCCATAGGTGACGGACCCGCCGTCATCCCTCACCTCAGTGGGAGGCACTGGCACAGAGCATCCCCGGCTCTGCAGCTGCCTGCAGAGCCCCGGCACATCGTCCACCTCGAAGCAGACATTGGAGGCTGTGCCCAGGGTGGGCCGGGGGTCCACGTCGTAGAGGAATTCACGGGAGGAATCACTGGCGGGCGCTGGATGCAGGCGCTCATTGAGGAGGAAGATGGTGCATCCCCGGCACAGGGCCAGCTGCCGGACCCGCGGCGTCTCCCGCACAGCCACGGGCTGGAAGCGGAAGGTGTTGGCCAGGTCCTGGGCCCAGCCCTGTCTGTAGGGCACGTGGAGGGAGATGAAGAAGGGGCGGCTCAGTGAGGCTGACATGGCTGGGCAGGCTGCGGGGAGGATGCATGGGGTCAAGGGGGTTTGTTGGTCACGGTAAGCAGCCATTCCCCACCTTGCACAGAGCCTGAGTGCATTTGCATGCACAGATGCATGCACAGATGCATGTAAATCTGCACCCCTTAAAGGAGTGTATTTTAAATAAGTGGGTCTCACAAGCCAATGTGCTCTGTGTAAGGGCACCCAGCTTTAGCCCAGCTGCAAAGAGCTGCCCAAAGACGCCAAACCATCCTACCACCCCTTTGCTATGCTGCCCTGCTGCACATCTGTGCCTGGGCTCACACAGGAGGAAAGCCCTGAGCCTTGTCTGCAGCCCTGCAGGTCCCTGCTAGAGCCCTTTGTCCCTCAAGGATGCTGCAGGGAGGTTGGGGGTAATCGGGGTGAAGGAGATGTGCTGTGTGTGTAAGCAAGACTATAGGGACTGGTTGGGCAGGGAGAGAATGTTCTGTTCCAGCAGCAGCGAAGTGGAGGTTAGGCTGGTAAATGGGGGGCTGCACTCTGTTACAGCTGAAAGGCTCTTGTGCCTGCAGTGTCCACAAATGGTGGGGGTGAGCAGCAGGATCACTGATGTGCCCTCCCCTCCCCAACAAGGACGGTGTGGAGCTACTGTGCTCCCTGCAACAGGCTCGGGGCAGTGACCTTGCCTTAGCGTGCAGTGGGTGAAAGAGGAGAGACACAGCAGGAAAAGTGCCCTCCCTCCCCACACAAATGCCCATCACTCTGAAGCAGCAAAAAAGCTCTGTCCAAAAACCCACCCGGCATCACCTCCCTAGGGCATGCCACTGCGGCTTCCTGACCCCACGCCATGCACCGGGCACCTCACCCCACCGAGATGAACCGGAGTGTATGGGGAGGAGCTGCTTAAATATTCCCTTCCACCAGCCCCCACAAGAGGCACAGGAAGGGCACCGGGCTCTGGCACGCTGGGGATGGAGCTGCACTGCAACCCCCAACTGCCATGGGGGAGCCCCGGTGGGACCCTCGGCTGCCCCACACCCCCATGGGGAGCATGGTCCTTGCTGGGATCGCTGCCCGGGGAGCACACGGGCAGGGGCCGGGCTGCGCTGCTTCCCTCCTGCCCTCCCTTCCGCTCCGCTCCCGCTCCCCCCGCTGCCCGTCCCAGCCCCTGCCCCGTCGCCCCCGTCCCACCGCCCCCCTACCCCGCCCTCGGCCTGCGGCTCACCGGGGTCAAGGCTGCGGGCGAAGGGGATGCCGGGCCGCGCCGGCCCCGGGAGGCGGTGCAGTTCGCTCCTCCCACGGCGTGCAAGTGGCCCTGGGGGGGACCGGGAAGGGAGCCGGCGGTGCCAGGGAGGGTGCCAGGGGAATGCCCTGCTGTGGGAATGGCTTCCCGGTGGGATGAATGGGTGGACGCCGTGTTGGCGCGGCGTGGGAGCTGCTCTGGCGCGTATCAAGCCAGGGATGTGTGGCGGATGGACGCTAAGGGTGCTGGAAGCGTGCGCAGCCTGTCTTGGCGGGACAGAAACCAGGCTGATAACCACATGCACCGCGGCCACCCGCTCGAGGGTGAGCAAAGGCAGGAGAGGGGCCCGGTGGTGGCTACGGGCCCCCTGGGACCGGAGGTGAAACGGCTCGTGGCTGTGCTGGGTCATTCCTGACAGCAGGAATCCTGCTGGGGCAGGACATGCAGCGTGGGGTATGTGCCCGTGCTCAGTGCTGGGTGCTTCACAGTGCCCAGGGAACCGGGGCTGGCCTTGGAGGAGCAGTGTGCATGTGAAGGGTGACAGCTCTGCAGAGGGTCTGACATGGGTCATGGGATGGGTCTGCTCCAGGCTGACCCTGCGCAATGATCACAACCTGTGGCCTCACGTCCTTGCTGACATGCCTGAGCCCCTCCAGCCCTCCAGCAGCAATTCCCTGCTGCTTATGGCTGTTTTCAGAAGAATATCTCCCTCCTTTATGTGTCTGGGGCCGTGCTGCTGCCCCCACTGTGTCTGCTGCTGCCCCCACTGTGTCTGCTGCTGTCTCGGCCTTATCATGTTTTTGTGAAGAGCCCAGGTATGATAAAACTACTCAAATATTTGTGGAGACATCTGCGTGTGACCAAAGAGGAGAGCTCCTCCTGCTTGGCTGAGGGGCAGAATCCACGGGTGCTGATTTCCCAAGGGAATGCAGGCTTTTCACGCCACCGCAGCCCCCTCAGCATGGGGATGGGCAGGAGGCATGAGACTGAACACTGGGGGCTTGCTGTGGGGCCAAGCACAGTGGGGTCTAAGAGCAGTCATGGCACCGTGCAGAAGGACAGCATGGCCTTTGGGGTGGCATCCTGCAGGACAGGGAGCTGTGGCACCCCAGGGGTGCAGGTCCTGCAACCCTTCACTGCAAGCAGTGCCTTTGGCAATGCCCCCAGCGCTCCTGTGCCCATTGAGGGGGTTTCGAGGACCCTGCGGCACTGCCTGGCACCCTCTGCTCCAGCCCAGCACCAGGCACTGCTTTGCCTCAGCGAGCCTGGGGCTGGCTGCAGCAGCAGGACCCCGAGGCTGCGTGGCACCGACGGGAACAGTGCCTGCCTTGTTGCCGGCCCCCGAGGCAGGCGGCGGTGGCCGGGGCGCAGTCCCAGCTCCAGCCAAGCTCCTCTCCTCCCTCCTGGGCGGGGAGAATGGACAAGAGATAAAAGGGAGACCAGGGCCGGGTGGGCATTGCCAAGAGCCGCTGGGGCCGGCAGGAGGGAGGTCTGGCCGGAGGACAGCAGTGAGAAGCGCGGTATCTGGGGCCCGTTCTCATGGGGGAGAGGGCTGGGGGCCGGGGGTACATGCATCCATCCATCCTGAACTAACCCTGCAGCCCCCTGCTCCCGCTTCCGCCCCATGGCCTCCCCCTGCCCATTAAAAGTGGTGGATGCTGCAGGGATGCCCGTGTTTTGGGGTGGGCTGGGTTAGGAGGGCTGTGAGAGGAAGGGGCTTCAGGCTGATATTGGGGAGCAGGGGTTTAAAGGGTCTGTGCATCCCCAGAGTGCTTTGTGGGGAACCAGACTCTCAAGGTGACCTGAAGGTGAAACTATCCCTGTCCCAGTAACTCCCCACTGGTCACCGAGGTGATAGGGGCTGCGTCCCTGCCTGCCTCTGGGACAAAGGCAGAACCCTGGCTGAGGTTGGGTTTGGGTTTTGGGGTCAGGGGGATGGAGAAGACCCATGGGGGGAGCAGAACCTTCATCCCCTAATGTGTGGAGCGATTGCCTCGCTGCTGGGGTCAGATGGGGACACTCAGCTGTGGCAGTGAGTGCCCACTGAAGACTGCAGTGAGGATGCTGTGCTTGTCAGGAGCTGGGCACCACAATCCCCTCACCCCATCCCCTTTTCCTTCCCCCCCCAGCACGTGGTTCCCAGCTCCCAGTGCTGTGCTGGGACCAGTCCAACACTGCCCACCAGTCTCTCTCTGACCTGGAGGGGGATGCATGGAGAGAATTGGGATTGCAGTGGGGCTGGGGGGACCCCATTGTGTTGAGCCCTGGGGTAGAGGGGACACTAATGCCCTGTTCCCCCCTGCCAGGGCCAGGGTCCGGGATGGGGCTGCTGGCGCTGGCCGTGGCTACCTGGCTGGGGCTGGGGCTGGGGCTGGCTTCAGCCTCCGAAGGGGCAGACAACAGCAGCCGGCTCTGCCAAGAGGCACCGGCATGGAGCATCAATGGTTTAAGCCCCATGGAGGGGGCTATGGGACAGGTGACGGTGGTGGCCCTGCTGAAGGCCAGCTGACACTTCTGCCTGCAGCAGGCCCGCAGGTGAACCCTGCTCCCCTACCCCACACCCAGCCCTGCCGTATTGGGGGGCAGCATCACAGCCCCCCACCCTGGCACCCCCATCCCATTGCCTCCATCCCTGCAGCCTCGGGGGCCTGCGGGACAAGCTGGCCCGGCAGGGCACGGTTGATGTCCACTACATGATCGTCAATGAGAAGGCACCGCTGTCCCGCGCCATGTTCAGGGAGCTGGAGAGCCAGGTCCCCCCGGGCATCCCAGTCTTCCAGCCAGAGCGGGAGGACCCGGATGTCTGGCAGATCCTTGGGGGTGACAAGGATGACTTCCTTGTCTATGACCGGTGAGTGTCCCATGTCTCGGCTGGGGCTTTCCTGGTTATGGGGTGTTTGATGGGTTTCCAAAAGCTCCCCTCATGGCTTGAGCTGGACCATGGTGTTCCCCGCAGGTGCGGCCGCCTGGCTTTCCACATCCAGCTGCCCTACAGCTTCCTCCACTTCCCCTACGTGGAGTCGGCCATACGCTTCACCCACAGCAAGGACTTCTGTGGCAACTGCTCCCTCTATGCCGACACCACGCAGGAGGTAAGGAGCAGGGATGCGCGCTGGAGCCGGCTCCCTTCTCTCCTCTGGCATTGCACATCAACCTTATCTTCACGTCAGGGACAGCTCCGGGTTGGCAGCTGCACTCAGCCGTGGTTGAGAGGGAAGGTGATGAGAGGTCTGGAGTAAGGGCACTTAAATAGGTCAGAGCTTTCAAGTGGAGAATGAGTGGACTAATGGGGTCAGAGCCCAGATCTGGACGAGCTAACTAGGATTGTGGCTGTTCTGATGTAAGAAAGGGGCAGGCCGTGGACCAGAGGTGGCACACTCAGAGTGAAGGAAAGGACATAGCTCTGGGCTCAGCAGGTGATTACTCACTTCCTAGGAACAAATCCGTCTGGAACTATTAAATGCAGAGTCCCTTTCCTGGCTCAGGAATTCCCTCAACCACAGACAGCTTGAGCCAACAGATGTAGGTACAGAGGCTTCTACTCTATGTGCTTCAGTGCCTCTTGTCCTCCCTGGATCAGGGCTGGAGAGCCTTTGCTGTGACCCATGGAGCCTTCTGTATGATGGATGCTCTTCCACCTTCACCCCAGCTCAGATTTGTGCTCGCAGGCTCCCTGCAGGGCTCTGTGTGCACTCACACACTGCACTCACCCTTGTGTTGCTTTCCTCAGGCTAACAGCACCACAGAGGCCCCTGCAACCCTGAGCCCGCTTCCCAAACAAAAGGGGAAGGAGATGGAGACCCCGATCCGCCAGCTCAACACTGTCCATCCTCTCCATAACCACGGGGTCAGCAGCGAGAGAGCCACAGACCCAAGTGGGGACCACGAACGTGCCACCCATGCTCACCACCACGACAGGGACCGTGGCCAGCCCCATGGAGACCATGGCCAGCCCCATCATGAGGGGATGAAGCAAAAGGAGGGAAATAAGCACTAAATCAGGATGGGCAGCCTTGCAAAACCCTGTAGTGTGCAGACCATGCCAGCTCGCTTCCCAGAGGCACGAAAGGACTCTGGGCTGCTCATCACTAGCAGCATTGATATAACCCCCTCCAGCATCCCCCATGTGGGTCATTACTCCCATTCTGTGACCAGGGATGAAAATCCCCCTCAGGCCCTGTGGGGTGCTGCATGCTCAGCCCCAGGGCTCGGTTCTGAGCCCTCCTCCACCACTGCCTGCCTTCCCGTGCTCCATGAAGCCTGCTGTGCAAACCGGGATGTCCCGGTCGCTGCTGGCTGACACTGCATGGGGCAGCAGGACAGGAGTGGAAGGGTCAGAGCTGGGGTGGGAGCAGCGCTGCTGGCACACTCTGCTCATTCTTGGCACCTCTGGGTGTCCTGGAGCAAGGGGAGGGACAGCGTGTGCCCCACAGGATGTGATCCCAGGGGATGGGGGCACTAGTCGCAGGTCCCCATGGTCTAAACCCTGTACCCCCATAGCTGTTACATTCTGGGGACCCCCCAAGCCTTGCACACGGGTATGTGTAGTGGTGATGGGTGGCCGCAAGATGGTGGCCTTGTTCCCTCATGGAGACCTAGGGACTGTGTCCAGGACCCACAGCCCTGAGAGGACGGGGTGAGGATGCTGGGGTCTCTGCTGTGGGAGATTGGAAGGTGATGTGGATGTCCAGAGTGAATAAAGCCTCTGTGAAGCGAACGCTGCTCAGCCTGGCCTCTGATGGGGCTTCTCCTCCAGATACTGAGGAAGGCTCACCCAGCACAGGCTGGCCCTGGGCTTTTTGGTGGGCACAGGGCACGCATCTTTGGGGAATGTGGACCCCATAGAGCTGGCAATGATTTGCATTCCCTTGTGCAGAGGTAAAGGGGTTGATGATCAAAGAGACCCCATCTCTTCATACCTTCTGGATACCTCCTCCTGCCAGGATGTGAGCTTGGGGCTTAGTCCCCGCCAGGGCAGGGCATTAACCTGCACTGCAAGGGGGAAGTTTGGACACCTCAATCCCTGGCTTGTAGGTGTGATGTTGGGGTGCTTGCCCTGAGCTGCTATTGTGGGGCCAAAGTTCCCACACACAGTCCAAAGTCATCTTGGGCATCTTGGCTCTGATGCCCAGAACGGTCCCCACTGTGAGCATATCGTGGGGCTCCCCAGCCCTCAAGTTGGATGCATCCCTGGTAGGCACCCTAGGCTGCTCCCATGCCTTCAACTCCAGCCCCATAGCACTTCACTGCAGCTCCATTCATTATCTTACATGGTCCCATACCACTTCATTCCAGCTCAATCCACCATCTCACACAGCCTCACTCAATGCCTGTCATGAACTCTCCATCTCTCAAGGCTCCACAGCCTGAGTGAGGAGCAAACAGATGTCTCTTCTGACCAGTGTTATGCTGTGCCATGTGTGGTGCGTGTCGTGCTGCTGATGCTCTGAGCTGGATTTCTGCACCCCTCCACCCTGTCTCTGCAGGAGATGCCCTGCCCAGCTACTGAGTCAAGAGCCAGGGTGAAGAGGAGCTGTTCCTCGTGGGAATGAGAACAATGGGATCAGGCTGGTCTTTCTCACCAGCCCAGGGGAGCCAGCCAGGCTCTCCCATGGGGTGCTGCCTGAGCCCCGGCTCCCCCTCCTCCATCTCTCTTTCTTCCTCTCTCCTCTTCCTCCTACTCCTCCTCCCCCTTCCTCCCCTACCTGCTCCAGCAGCCACAAGGGCACCTCTGTCTGCCGCTCCTGCCATCAATATTGAGGTTATCTTTTTCTTCTGGCAGCTGCTGTAATTGAAACAAAGCAGGCCGGGCCTCACGGGCTCCGCTGCTCTCACTCATTTTGCGGTGCTGCTGAGACAACTAATTCATCTTATCCATGCGTGGTTGGCCTCTTTTCCTCCAGATCCAGGCAGAGCCCTCTCCCTTCCATGGCTGGTGGGAGCAATCTGCTGTGTGCTGCTCTGACCCAGCCTCCTGTCCATAGCTTACAGCAGCTGGGTGCTGGCCAGCAGTAGGAGATGCCATGGGGGGGGGGAGAGGCATGCACTGTAATGATGCTGATGACTTTTATCTCTTTTGCCTTCCGAGGCTTCCTCAGCCCTTTTGTTAAACTCCACATCCTTTCTTTGCACAGCTCCTAAAGGTGTTCCTGTCAAGGAGGTGACAGGCGATGAGTGGGACATACATAGATTTGCATTCCCTTGCTGATGACCAGATCTGCAATTAGCAGTGGCCCACATAGCGATAATGTCTTGTGCTGGGTGGGCAGTCCAATGGCACTTCATTACCTCACAGCAGATGAACTTCCAGCCCTGAAGGCTTGGGTCGGTATTTTGCTCTAGGTATTGAAACTGAAGCTTGGGAAAGAGCTGTGACACTGTTTGGCTGAAGTCCTACACATCTGAGTAATGGCAAAGATTGAGGGTAAAGCTGATGCTGCTCCATATGTTATTGTCCACAGTCCTGGAGGGTTTGTGGGTGCTGTATTTGGGGCCCCTGTGGCATCACTCTTCCTTGAAAGGAAACCTGGGGCTCTGCAAAACCTGTGTCAGTGTCTGCACTCCTGTGGTGCTTTGTTCTGAGTGGGGTGGAGGAAAGGTGCTCTGAGGGAGTTAGCAGGCTCTGCAGCTCTTCACACCGCTGATGTCTCAGGGAGTGGGCGCTGTTAGTAGGAGCCAGGGAGCCCCAAGGTGTGCTCAGCTGTCAGGGGGCTGGCTCAGCAGCAGGGATGCAGGGAAAGAAACTAGGGCCGACTTCAGGTCCTAGCAGTGCTTTTCCGTAGTATCTTAGTGCCTGTGGTTGTGCCACCAGCCTGGAGGAGGATCCACTGCAGTACTTGGGTGTCCATGGATGTACCATCACCCTGGAGGAGGATGCACTACGCTACCCTGGTACCCTGTGCCACCACCCTGGAGAAGGACAGATCCCAGTTTCACATCACATGCATCCTTGGCCCTGTGTGCTGCTCCTGCCGAGGGCCAGGCAGATACTCTTGGGAGAGAAGGGAACAGCCAGTTCTAATGTCAACAGAGGCCTCTTGTACAGCGATGCTGTGTCAAGAAGAGGAATGGGTCCCTCCTCCTCCGCCCATTCATCTGGCAGCGGGGCTGGCATGCGGCCAATCCAGGCTGCTTTGGAAACATCTCATTGAGAAGGCAGCTGAGCCTAGGAAAACAGAATGAAAATACACAGAGAGATCACTGTTGTTAGGCAAAATACATGCAAGTGGCTGCATTTCTGTCCCCCAGGTCCACCCCAGCTGGGCCTCTCTTGCTTCTGTGGGGTGAAGATGAACGAACGCTGCTGCCTGGGAATGGCAGCCCTGTATCTCCATCATGGGTTAGGGGCTGGGGAGTGAGGGCTGGAGGGATTGTCTCCGGCTTTGGCCAACTTGCTGACGTCCCTGGTGAGCAGTTCCAGACTCATCCCAGAGCGGCGTCACCCAAGGAGGTGGGACAGGACAGAGAAACAGCTGCAGGAATGAGCCAGCCCCAGTGACTCGTGTCCCCTGCATGTGTGGCCACCAGTGCTGGAGGCTGATGAGGACGGGGCCGGGGAAGTGCGTCAGGTATTGGCCTTGTTCATTCCCGTCTCTCTCCCCAGCTTCAGTCATGGGCCCTTGCTGGCCATGAGGCCACCAGTAGGGCAGAGCCCAGGCCACGGGTTTTCAAAGCCCCATTGCTTGGCATGTCCCATCTTCTTTCTGCTGGCGAAGCGAGAACAGTCACCTCGAAGCAGTCCTCAGGAACAGAGGGTGGAGGCACCCCTCTGCCTTTTGAGCAAAGGTGCATTCAGAAGGTTTGCTCTCCTTTGCTGAAACCTCTCTCCTCCTTCCAAAAGCCTCCAAGTCTATGCCTGGCCATTTTCTGACCTACAGGAGACCCATTCCAGCTCTTTCTCTCCTTCCTGGTGCATCCAGAGTGGTCTGGGGGAGACAGAGCTGGAGCCCCAGCCCCATGGCATATCAAGGCTCTCATCCCCACATAGGTGCTCTCAGTGCCTCCCTGGTGCAGCTTTGTTTGGCTTCACCTCCTCTCTTCAGGCACCCAGCACAGTCCAGCCATTGCTGAGCAAGAACAAAAGCCATTTCTCTGTGCTGCTTGTTTCTAGCCCCTACCTTTGCTCGCTGCCGATGTACGATGGCACAGAGGGAACAGTTTGCTTCTGTTATTTATGATATTGATCTGAGGGTATAAAGGAGCCCAGTGTGAGCAGAAAAAGCCCAACCAGGACCCCAGGAGAGACACATCTCACCAGCCCAACATGCATAGATTTGCATCACAGAGCTGATGCTCAAGGCTGAGACTGGATCCTGCGCTGGTCCATGCGTTCACAGGAGCTTTCCTAAGCTCTTATCCTCTTATCCTCCTGCCACAAAAGCAGCTAGCAAGCTATCCCTTTTTTGCTGCTGTGTGAAGGGAGATTTGCTGTGTCTCTGTCTCTCCTCAAGTCGAGTGGGGTGTGATGCTTGGTTTCCAGCTGAGCCACCACATCCTGCTCTTGTGTTGGGTGGCTTCAAGTGGCACAGCCTCGTACTGGGACTGCCAGTGCCTTTGCTGAAATGTCACCGTCTGCTCCTGGCTCCTGCACACAGTGATGTGCGAGGACACAGCATTGTGGAGGGGAGCTGGGGTGGGCTGTCAAAGGGAATGTCGGTGTGGTGCAAGCTCCCCTTGTGCCCCCGTGGACTGGCTAATGCTGAAGGTAGTGCTAGGATCTGGCCTCATGAGTGGGTCTCCATGTGAGCTTTCCACACTGCAGGGAGTGAAAGGAGCATCTGTCATGAGGAGGATGCCTGGTCTTCTTGTAAGGGAGCTGAGAGAAGAGGACAAACCCATGGAGCAGCCTCTGAGAGAGAGCACAGTAATGGCTACTGAAAAGACACAAATCCTGAGCCAGGGGGGCAGCTCCCTGGTTCTTGTGAGAGCCCTGGTAAAGCTATAAAAGAAAAGCCAAGTTAAAGATGTTTGTTGGTTTTTACTATTGAAGAGATCCCAGGCTGGAATCTGTTTTTCCTACATGGATGTACCCATGGAAATGAGACCCATGGGGCCTACAAGAATGCTGGAGAGGGACTCTTCATCAAGGACTGTAGTGGTAGGACAAGGAGTGATGGGTTTCAACTTAAACAGGGGAAGTTCAGGTTAGATATAAGGAAGAAGTTCTTTACTGTAAGGGTGGTGAGGCACTGGAATGGG
>WYDI02023495.1:0-13901 GCA_009867235.2 Psittacus erithacus | reverse complement strand
CAAGGCCAGGTTGGACACAGGGGCTTGGAGCAAGCTGCTCTAGTGGAAGGTGTCCCTGCCCGTGGCAGGGAGTTGGATCTGGATGAGCTTTAAGGTCCCTTCCAAGCCAATTCAAGGATTAACTGCAAAGAAACATCTCAGCATCTTCTTGCTCTACTTCTAACACTTTTCTTTGGCTTTTTTGGCTGCAGGAGCCAATTAGTGAGCAGAACTTCGATGCATATGTGAACACACTGACTGACATGTACACCAACCAGGAGTGCTACCAGAACCCAGAGAACAAGGACCTGCTGGAGACCATCAAGCAAGCCGTCAAGGGCATTCAGGTTTAGTGGTGTGGGACAGAGATGAGCAAGCAACCAGACTGTAAGATGGAACTATCCCTCCAAATATTCAGGTTTACAAGTTAGAAAACTTGTTTAATGAATGAAAAAAGACAAAAAAAAAAAGGACCAAAATGTAACCAAGAGGCCATTTCTGAGACATGGAACTGATCAAACTCAATGTTCTCGTTTACTTAACTTTGGACCTTCTTGAGAAAAGTGGGATTTTTTTTCTCTACCTGGACAACGAGGTAGATCAGGGCGGAAGGCTGAATCCTCCAGTAGGCCGTGGGGCTTGGTAGCTGGTGAAAAGCAGGCATCTTTCCTGAGTTGCCATGCTCTTGCAGAGTTGATCCAAGGGTTAAAACGTTAAAAGAACAGGGTCTTGTCTGATCCAAGACTAGCATCTGACTGGCTTAAACCCTCATGTTGTCTATGGTCCTATGTCCAGATCACCTACTCACACATGAATTATGTTCTGTGTTGCTACAAGTGCTGGAGCTGCAAGCCACCTGTAAATCTGAACCTGTGCTGGGCCTTCCAACCCTGAAGCGTTCAGATCTCCACTGGGCATGGGAACTCTTTAAGTATTATAAAGTAGCTTATTTTTATTTTCTGAAAGAAATCTGAAGAGCAGTTCTGGATCTCCAGTGGAAAGCGCAATGGAAAAAAGGTTCTCAGGGAAGCTTTTGGAGTTTGCAACTACAGTATTCCTTTGTCTGTCTTAAATATGAGAATAGCTATTATGAATAGGCCAATACCAGATATTTCATACAGAAGAATTCTTTAATGTGTCACGGTCCGGTGTATATGATTTTTTAGAAGTCTGTTTGATGACAGTTCTGGTTCTTTTCATTGTTGTGATCACCCTTGCAGTGGCGCAGTACTGCCAGTCCAGAGATCACACATCAAATGCCAGAGAAATGGCTGAGATTGTGATGAACAGCAAAAAAACCAAGAAACAAAAACCAACAAGAAGAGAGATGTCAATTAACGGCCAGCAAAGTGCTTACCACCACCAATCGGTAGTTGATTTCCTACAGGTATCCACAGGGCAATGGGTATTTTGGGGTTTGGTGTTCTATGCTTGCTGCAAAATCACAGCACAAGCGCTGTAGAAAGGGAGGAAAAAAAGAGTATTCAGGTATTGGGTATTCTTCCAAAGAAGCATTCTGTAAGCAGCTCGGTCCACGCAGCCCACTGTGCACTTAAAGAACAACTCAATGAATGTCTTTGCGACGCTGCTCCGCAGCACCCCGCGTGCTCTCCCCATATTCATTCCCATCTGGAGCTCACTGTTCCCCTCCTGCAAATGCTTTGGAAGCAGAAAGGGGAAAAGCTCCCTGACGGGTCCCAGCGTGGGGCGCATCCTGCATCCCACGTCCCTCCCAGCAGCAGGGCGGGCAGAGCTGGGGTGGATTTTGCTGAGCCCTCCTAAAGGCATGACTGTGGTGTCATTTTGAGCCCAATCCTGCAGATATTTGGGGTTTAGGGTGTGATCCATGATTTGGAGTTGGTGGAAAGCTCCCCAGTGACTGCAGCAGCCACTGGGTCCATCCTTGGAGCTCATGAGTGACTCAACTCATGTAGGTTCCCCTGTTGAGCTCAACAGGGCAGCTGGGCTGGGTGGGTTTGCTCATGTCCTTAAGCGTTTGCAGGATCAGACTCCATGAGTTCACTTATTTTAGAACCCATTCCAAGTGCAAAAATACAAAAGAAAGGGGGAAAAAAAGAAATAATAATAATAATTCAAGGTGTTAAAAACACAACGTTCTTAACATGTAAATAGAGTCCAAATTGATTGTGACTGCAATTCAGTTAGTATTTAAAAGTAGAGAAATTGCACTTCCTGGAAGAAAGAGAGGGGAAAAACCCATAAGTAGTTAGTTTAATTATCCTGTAAATTATTTAATTTTGGCCAGATGTATGTAATTTATATTGACAACAACTTCTGTTAACTTTTTTCTTTTTTTTTGCTATTTATTTAACTTTTTTATTTATTAATTTTCTACTGGTTTGAAAAACTGGACACTGCACCATAGAAAAAAAAAAAAAAGGGCATAAAAATCACAAAACCTTAGAATTTAAAACTTTTGACCATAAAAAAAAGGATATTCCAAATAAAAATAAAAAAAGAAAAAAAAAAGGAAAAAAAAAGAACCCCTATCTCCAACTCCTACTTGGAATTTTGATGCAACCGAGTTATTTTTTATATATTTTGTTATTTATTCTTTTAAGGAAGGGAATTTTTTTAAAGATATTTTATACCTGAGACCTTTTGATAAGTTTTTGGTTTGTTTATTTGCGGGGGCACTTGGGGGGGGAGGGATGGTGGGGCAAAAGAGAGACCTTTTCAGTTCGAGCTTTCTTTTTCCATTCCTATCGTTTCAGGCACTGATAACAGGAGATGAGAATTGTGTATTTATTATTTATTTAATATTTAAGTCGGGGAGGGGGGAAAAAAAGCATTGACCTGTGCTCTTGTTGTATATTTATTTTGTCGTTTGTGTGTTGGTTACGTGATGACTGAGTACTTGTTTCTGTGAAGGAATACTGTTCCTATTTAAATAATAAAGAGTCACATTGAAAGTTATAGCAGGCTACATGTTATTCTGTGAAAACGAATACTGTGATCTACTTTCCTCAGGAAATGTACTTTGCAGACAGAACTTCCTTATGTACTGGCAGGGTTATTTCGTAATAAAACCCAGTTCTGTTTGTGACTTTAGTTCCTATGGTCTTTCTTCGAGCTGTTTGCCAGTGTCCCCACTGGGTTCCATCCTTCTGCACCGTGGCTTAGAGGGTTGGTGTGTTCCCCCAACCTTGGAGCTGTGGATAGGGGCTGCCCACCCCAAACATGGCTCTCCCCAATGACTAAAGTCCAGGATTAAAGAGAAATCTGGGTTTGGCTTCTCTGAAGACTTTAAAGAATAAGGAGTTGTCACCATGCAGCCAAGCGGGCACCTAAAATCCCACTAGTCCCATGATGGGGAGAATCAAAAGTGCAAGCAAAGGTATGTATTTATTTAGTCATAGAATCATTTAGGTTGGAAAAGACCTTTAAGATCATCAAGGCCACTGCTAAACCATGTCCCCAAGCACCACATGTACAGGTCTTTTAAATCCCTTCAGGGACAGTGACTCCACCACTGCCCTGGGCAGCTTATTCCAATGCTTGACAACTATTTTGGGGAAGAAATTATCCCTAATATGCAGTCCAAACCTCCCTGAAGCATCTTGAGGACTTTTCCTCTTGTCCTATTACTTGTTACTTGGTAGAAGAAACTGACCCTGACCTTGCTACAACCTCCTTTCAGGTAGTTGTAGAGAGTGATGAGGTCTCCCCTGAGCCTCTTTTCAACAGGCTCCCAACATCCCCAGTTCCTTTGGCTGCTCCCCACAAGACTTGTGCTCCAGAAGGTCGCTGGAGCCCCTTCCCCAAGGCAGAGGGGCTGCACCCTGCACTCCCAGCACTCAGCATCCCTCAGATTTCACAGCTTTGTACTCCCACAAAGTGCACAAGCAGAGGAGATGCCATCGGGAGCAGGGCAGGAAATGCCAGCACTGGGATGGGACGCAGAGACGGATGCTTTCCCCTCCTCGATATACAAAAAAGCCTCATCAAGTTTCTCTCTAAGGTTTAGCTAAAATACTGGGAGATAGCTTGGTTTGGTCAACAAGATTTCCTCACTTTTATTGACCTGACTCTAATGTTCACAGATTTCCTTCCTGGAACAATGGGGCTTATTCACGGGAAAGAGTTCATGTCTGGAAGCTGCAGCAAGGAAGAGAATTTCTCTCCGGTCTCTGCGTTGGAGATGTCATTACTGAAGTTGTTGAAATTGCTGTGCTGCAGCTGTAGCTTCCAAGGTGAAATAAGGTAAATCATATTAAAGCCATTCAGAGCTGAGTGAGTTGGGTCAAATGGGAATTTCAGGCAGGTTCATTGCCAAGAAATCCAATTCTCTGATTAACTAAGCTGAACTTCTCTGACTGTCCCCATGCAGAGGCACATGTGCTGCTGGGTTACAGCAGGAGGTGATGCTCACAAATACACAGAGGTGAAAGGCAGAGTAAAATGGAGCCGAAAGGGTAAAAACTGTAGCCAGAAAGATTTAAAGCAAAGTTTGGGGTAGAAAGAAGACTTTTTAAAGCCTTTGCTCAAGCTTTTACATGGCCATGGGTGTTCATTGGCAGTTTTTTGTCTTCATTCGATGCCTGCAAGCTGCTCCAGGGGCAGGACAACTGGCAGAGGCTTAGGACAGGCTTATGGGATGACTGAGAAGAGGTCCTCCAGGTTCTTCTATCAGCATCTGGCTTTCCTCCCTCTGAGCGGTCAGATTTAGGACCTGCTTTGCATCCCCAAGCTGTGTGGTCCCAAATGTCTCAGCAGAAACAGCCTGGGGAACAAGGACTGAGAGTTGATGAGGTTCTGTCCTCTCCACAGAGGACTGCACAGCTTTAAAGGAGAAAACCCCATGGCTGGCACGCTGTGTTTCTGAAGGGCATGTAACTGTTTTAAGGGGGGGTTCACTAGACTTTGCACCACGGAGCAGCTCCTTGTGCCAATATTTGCTTATGATGATAGAGCTAATGGACATGCTTGCCTGTCCTTTCTTAACGAATTGCTGTGCTGTATAATAGAGCAGTTACATTTCTATTAAACTGCAGCTTTGGGAGCCATCACTGTGAGATGTTATCTTCTCTGAACTGGAGTCCTTTATCGCAGGGAAGGGAATTGAATTCGTTTAAGATGGTACACTGCCAGTTTATAGGTGTGCTTAGGAGAGCTCTTAAGCCTCCTCCACCATGCACAGGGTGAGAGCTGGATGCAGAGGAGAGCAGGTCTTTTGTGTAAAGGATGTAAGTGGAAAGATACTTGTTAGCATATGGTTGTTTCTAAACATGTTGATAAACCATTGACCAACAAGAGCACCATTTGGCCTCACTGATGGCACTGTTAATTGTAGCTGCTAATGACCCGTTCCTCCAGTCTTCTGCTCAAGTGGTACCTTCCTTTTGTCAACATTTACTGAGTCTCTCCCTGAGAGACTCAGGCTCTGGCAATGGATTTTGGGTGTGTGCACAAAAGGATTTCTTTCCCAGTCTCATTTTCCCTGATTTTTGTTCCCCCTGCTCCAGAACTTTAAGTCTCAATGCTTGGTTCATCTCACCCTGCTCCCACAGCCTGAGAAACACACAGCTGGCTGGTCAGGAAGGGGTTGCTGGAGAGAGAAGAAAACTTGGCTCTTGAGAGATGCCATTTGGCATCAAATTCACACCTCCTGGGCTGCAGAAAGATGCTGCTGCGGCTGGGGAGCAATTGGATGGGCTGGAGATGACACTGTGGTCAACAGAGAAGCCTCTGGCTGGAAACTGCTCCCCTCCCAACCAGCACTGAGCACAGCTTGGTTGGATTAAAGGCTCTGGCCAGCACTTGCTAACATACTCACTTCTCCTACATTTTTATGGGAAGATATATCCTGAAACAACCTTCTCTTTGCACAGAAGGGCTCCTGGGATTGAGGCTGTAGGAAAGCACACGGATGATGCATCCTGCAGACAAATAGCTCTTGTTATTCCAGATGCTTTCATCCCCATCTTTCCGTGGGATGAATAAATCACCAACTGTTGTAAAAATGGTAGGATTGGATTTAAAGACATTTTTGACCCTGTCAACAGGGAAGTACAACAACCATTAAAGCCTGCTTCCATTTATATAACTGCAATGCTCCCTATTTGGATGGCAGTGAGTATCTGTGATGATCTTCAGAAAGATGAGCCATGAAAGGATGAAGCAAGGACATATGCTCTGCCTGAGCTTCAGGACTAGTACAAAGGGCTGGAACATCCCAGGAGGACCTGTCCATGCTAAGATACAATGCCTGACCCTGCAGCATCATGACTGTGGTTAACTTGGTCATGCCCTTATTGAAGCCAGCATATGCCAAAACTTCTCCTTGCCTCTTTTTTGCCCACAAGACCCAGAGTCCACCCAAACTCAGTATGAGGCAGTGGACTCAAACAGGGTCTAACTTGGCCTCAGTGCTGCAGAGGAGCTGGTTTTGGCCTGAAGCTCATCAAGTCCAAGATCAAGGATCAGCTCCTCAGGTCTTGCTGTCTGCCAGAGGACTCCTTCTTGGGCTTCAATGTTTAATAATCCAGCCCAACCATGCTGAGGCTGTTCAACAATTAACATAAATCCAGAAGCCAGATTAATAAACAGCCTAGTCTGCCTACAGCAGTCTACAGGGTGGAGAGATAAAACTGTAAAATATTTATTACCAGCTTGGGGATGAAGTCATTAATTTAATAACTACCCATTGCTTTGCTTCTTACAGTTGTTAGCAGTCTGAAGGTTACAGAAGATTAGGTGGGAAACTTACTGCCTCCCTGCTGAGAGGAGCCTTTCCCACGAAAGCCAGAGCCCAGCTCCCATCTGTCACCCCACGATGTTCCGAGGTGGTGAATCTATTACTGTGCCGCTTACCAAAATGAAACAAAACAGAAGTTCTGCTGGCCACATGGCAACCCTCCATGGCATTTAATGAGGACGCTGCCCTTTGTGCACCAGGCCATTCCCAACAGCTGGAGACATGAAGGCAGGACAATCTTTGTCGGTGTTCTCCGCTCGTTCATGATGTGGCTCCCACAGCGAGCCTGGAGCCAGCAGCATCACAAGGGCCTTTGGAGACCAGTGCTTTGGCTGCCTCCTGTCCTGAGAGGTCGGGAGCATTGTCAGATCTTCCCTCATCTGTGGTTTCTCAGTGAGTCTTTGCACTTCCAGAAGAGGGAACATGGGTGTTAGTTCAGTCCCTGCAGTGATCTGATATTGGGGAGCATCCAGGACTTAGATGTACGCATCCCCTTTGCAGCAATTATGGATGGAGTCCCCCAATGAGCGTTCTTCTCCACTGACAACTGTAATTTGGAGCAATGCTGCAGAAGGAATCATGAATAAGGGAGGGTGTCTGTGTGCCCTTGGCATATTTTGTCATCATTGCCCCTAGGGACAGCAAAGAGCTGTCATTTGAACCCAGCGCACAGGGGATAGGGTGAGATTTTAGTGGTACCTTAAGCAAGGTAGGGAGGAGAGGGAAAGAGAGAGACAAAATGCTTATGAATCACAACAGACCTGCAAGATACTTCTGTTGCTGCCAAAAAGAGAACCATCTCTGCAGCATGATAACCTCCATTTTTCCCTTGCAACAGATTAATTTGCAACCATCAGCACAAGCATCTTTATCCTGACCATGCTGTACTCCAGCACACCTCCAGCACAGGCAGGGATAACCGCAGAGGCCCTACCCCAGTATCATGTCATCACATTACTCTTTCATTTCTCTTATCAATGCCACCATTCAGTTCCGCTCCTTATTCCCAGTGTTATCACAATAAGCCAAGAAAGTGCAGAGCACCAGCCAGGAGAGAAAGGGAAAAAAGGCCAGACCAGGTGAAATTCTGATGTTGTCAGCTAAAATAGTTTCCAGATGAGCTCTGTCCATAAAGAAGCTGAATCTTGGTGATTTAGCTGCCAACTTTTACATCTGCTCCCTCTTTCCCCATCTCTCCCCTGGGCTGCGAGCTCAAAGTGGAGTCCTGACACTGCAAAGCATTAATAGAATTAGTCTCATGCTATAAACTGTTCACTGGGGCTTGTTAGCTCAATTGTTGATGCTAAATTCTTATCAGAGCCACCTAAAAGAGCATTAATCAAGAAAGGCTGAACTCCCTGCGTGGGTCACAGAGATTTAATTAAACCCCAAGTAAAACTGGAAAATCATTTTGAAAAGAGAAGAGATGAATGCAAAATGCTTTTCATCACTTGGTGCTGCATCTTCGGAGCTCAAACCCTCAGCTGTGATTTCAAAGGGAGTTTTGCCAGAGTAAAGGCTGAGTGAAACACAGACAAGCCTTCCCTCGCTGCCGCCTTTAATACAAGGCCCTGATGCTCATCCAGGGTAAATGACGTATTGAAACCCACTGATTCAGGGTAAATGACGTATTGAAACCCACTGATTCAGGCCTCTTAAAGAGCAGGACTCACAGATGCAAAGCAGCAGAACACTCTCCCAAGGGAAACAGAGATCTCCTTGAGTAAGGTTGTGCGATGGTATTGGTTTATGGATTTGTATCTATTTTCCATTTGCTGTGCAAAAAGGCTCATGCATCAAACTATGTATTTAGTAGACACAGAGAAATAGTAGTACTGGAGTTGGTACGACCTCATGTGGGATGTTGTGGGTAGTTCTGGGACTTCTCTTTGGAAAAAGAAAGGATTAATTGCTCCTTGACCAGGTGTGGGAAGGACTGACAGGGTGATTAGCAGAACAAGAACCTGTCTTAGGAGAGGAGATTAAAAGAGCTTGGCTTGTTTAGCCTACAAAAACAAAGGTTAAGAGGGGATATGATTACTCTTCATAAATACATTCAGGGGGGGAGGAAGGGGAATAATTTAAGTTCAAGGATAATATGGGTGGGAGATCAAATAAGGTGCATCTTGGCCAGGAATAAATTACCATTGGAAATCGGAACATGTTTCCTTCTTGCTGGAGAAGGGAGCTTTTGTCAAGACCTTCTGAGCAGGACAGCCTAGCCCCAAGGACACACGTTGAGGCTGGGCAGCCCAGCAGGCAGGTCGGCAGGTAAGGACATGTAGGACTACCACAGCCAAAGCAGCAGCAGGAAAATGGGACGTGGCTGCCGTCTTGTGGTATTTTTATTATTTATGAATCCATAGAATCCACTGATTTTATTAAATCCATGAATCACTTGAAAGATTCAGGAATCATTTTCTCCCCCCATAAATACACAAAACTTGAGTTTTTTGAGGTCTTTATTCATCAGCCCTCCCCTAAATCATGGCAGATGGGTCATAATGAGATGGAGAGAGACAGGACACAGAACGGGGCTCACTGGTGCTCCTGACAGCACCGAGAAGGGATGAAGCACCTCGCTACTGTATGTCCCCAGCAGCAGGGACCCCTGGTGATGTTTTCTCCCGCTCTCAGCCAGGCTGAGCAGTCTCCTGGCTACTTTCCTTTGACACTGCAGTTAAGTGAGATGAATCCAGGTCTTTACGAGTCCTTTCTCCAAGTGGCAGTGGTTATGCACAGTGCAATACAGTGGAAATCAAGACATATGTTCTTCCTCTTGCTTCAGTAATTACTCACAGAGCCCTTTGATGAAGTGAGGCAAGAGAAGCTTTAGGACACACACACATATATCTATATCCTTTGCATGGGCAGGAGGATCCCAAGTGATTTGCTGTCATGTTGAAATTCAACATCAGATTTGCAGAGCTTAGGTACACAAAACAGCCTTTCAACACCAAACACACGAACTTTCACAAGTTTGAAACAGAAAGCCAAAGAAGAAAGGTATGAAATGTATTTATTTCATTACATATATATGAAATATCATTTATATTATTATATATATTTCATCTCTATAACACAAATTAGGGGATTTATCTATCATTTGAATGCCTTATTTTTTCTTTAAGATAAAAACTAGGAGTAACTCATGTGCCAATAAGCTTTAGTTTTCAGCGTTCTCACATATTGATCAGAAAATGGTTTTCTATTTCACTACTTCATAGACTTCAACAGTCGACTATAAATCTAGTAATACTAGTGTAAATGCATTGTGTCTGAGTGTGTTTACATATATGCATCGATGTGTGTCTGCATATATAGTATATGCTTCTGGAACTCACCAGGAAACACAATAGAGCATACTTTGGAAAATACTAAAAAGCAAAGAAAATGGTGAAAAGAGAACCCTACGATTTAATGCTCCTCCAGGTCTTGATTTACATGACTCATCCTGTCACACACAAATTACTCCGTTGACTTAAGCAACCATCTATCACATAGCTGCAGGTCACGCTTAGGCTGCTGGGCCTGACTTTGGCGCTAAAATGCCTTTTCACTATCTGGTCTTTCAAATAAATAAGCCCATTCCATTTTAAATGACTAAGATGGACTTTGGATGTTCATTCACGTCAATTGGTGTTTTCAAATTATGTATAAAAGAAATTGGGTTTAATAAAAGGAAGAAACTGGGAACAAAGGGAAATCACGGAAAAGCAAGAAAAATCATGGCTTGCTCTTAGCAATTAAGTACCTCCACTAAGGAAGGATGGAGACTTAATTCTCACTGCAGGTGGAGGTTGCTCAGAGTAGGGCCAAGGTTGCACTGTTCCAGTGAGGGTCCCTGACCAGGAGAAGATGCTGAGTTGCAGCCTCCAACCCCGCAGCAATTCCTGTACTGCTGGAGACACCTTGTGGTATGTGGATGAGAAATACAGCAACACTGGGATTTACTCGGTGCTGCCAGCCCCTGCTTCCCAACCCTGCTCTGCTGTTTCCTCTCTCGGAGGCTGCTGAGGCTCCTCAAGCCACCCGTATTTGCAGACGAGGCAGATGGAGCAGTTCCCAATCTATTGCTGACTATAGCTCATGCATAACAAAGCCCCAGGTGAGATGTAAAGATGAAAGGAAGGTCTTTTCAAAGAGCAGGGAGAGAAGCGGCACAAAGAACCCGCAATCACAAACCCATGAAGTACCCAACCATTCTGTTTTATTAAATATGAACATTTTTGTGACATTATCAGACATCTTCTGGTTTCCTCCAGCACTGGAGCCCGGTGTGTGACCTGCAGGGAGGTGTTTTCAGCATTAACCACATTTCCAAAGAAGCCAAAGGGGAAAAAGCTTTGAGGGGAGCAGAGCCAGTGGGTGCCAGCGGGAAGCTGGGGGAGCAGCACCCAAAGCACAGCCTGGCTGCACTGTTCTGTCAGCACACATTTGGGCCGTGCACCCCAGAGATGTGCACGAGTTAGAGGTGCAGAAAACAACCTGTCCTTTGGGAGAGACAATCTCCCTTCAGCTATTCCCATGGCTGTGCCCCCAGATATGTTGGGGGTGCAGACAATGAGATTGGGATTTGCAATGAGCAAGTGTTTTCCCTCTGCGTGTCTCGTGGCTAATTCCTATAATTCTCCATCTAGAAATGGAGAGGCTGCCTCATGGAACCTAGCAGTGAAATCCAAGGAATCATGAACACAACTTGGAAGGCTCGAGGTATTTAGGAATCCCTAAAACACTCCCCCTGGCCCTCTCAAGGACTTGCTGCAAGAGGAGCTGCTGCCTCCACATCTTCCTCTCTGCCTTAGGAGCAGTCTGCAGGGAGGCACAAGGGGTGCTCCCTCCCGCTGCAGCCAGCTCTGCCTGCAGCACAGCTGCTTTAGCAATAACAGGACACTTTTTATGCAGCTTTTGTTTAATTTTAACCATTTTTATGCTAAAAATAAACCAAGTGCTATTTTTCCAGCCGCTCTAGCAGCAAGGAGAGCAGATGCTGAATGGAAGCCTTGGAATCCCACGTGTGAGGAGTTTGTCTGTTCTGCGTTTGCATTGCCATCACACCCGAGTGCTTTCTGTATTAAACAAGATGAGGCGAGCGCAATCACCACGTCTTGTTTTGGTTGAATCAGCAAGGAGGAGTACCAGTGCTCACTCCCCACGAATAATCCCACCCTCCCAAGCAGCTGTCTTGTACGCACTGAAAGTGCAGACCTCTACACTATTACCCCGTGCCCATTTGCAGAGTCTGCTGTTATCACTTTAATGAAGGGAGCTGAGATAATCACCTGAAAGCATAAATAAATCTCTGCTGCTGATTCACTTTCTCCTATCTGAGTCTCATTTACCAGGGCAGTTATTTTTTCCCACTGTGGGCTTGTTGTGCCTGGAGGGAACAGCTATTTCTTTCTCTCACAATTCATCTCCAGACAAGTTCAATCAAGAAGCCTCTTGTCAAAATGTGGTTGTTCCTTCTCATTTTATAGAACCAAGTCCTAGATCTGAGGCCAGCTCAGACCACCTTGCTCCATCCGCAGCTGTAGAGGTCACACAGATCACTCAGCCTCAACCAATGCTCTGCGCATCACCTACAGATGAAGATAGAAGTGTACTTTTAGAAGGTAATTCCTTTCAGTCTGAGACTGGTGCCAGGAGCCACCTTTTCCCAGTGTCCTGGATTCCATTGGATACTTTAAAGATTCAGCCAGACAGGGTGTTGGGATCTTGTCTAGACAAGATGATACTTGAAGTCCCTTCCAACCTGATATGATTCTATGTTGGTTACAACCAAGAGGCCAAAACAGGTGGGTAAAACCTAAATTAGGTGCCTAACTCTCAGCCAGATCAGGTTAGGGGCCAGGGATCCCTCCACTGCACAAATGGCAGGTCAGCTATTGGTCAGTCTCCCAATATTCCATGTTTCCTTCAAGCCCCAGCCCCTGCAGTCAGGTGAACATGCAGCTCACGTATCTCCCTCCCAGGAAACTTATATCTGGCATTTACGGTTGCAGAACTAAAGCAATAAAAGCCCAGCACACGACTCAAGTTGGGTGTTCATGGGCTCAGGATGAGGAAGAGCAATTAGCTCCCAGAGCAATGGGGTTTTCCTATGTTCCTATGGTTTTTTCCCCCCAAGCCTCACTAACGCTGTCAGAACATCTGGTGTTGGCCACGCTTCACACAGGAGGTTCAGCTACAGTGTGAGGGCTGCGTGTGCCAGCTGGAGACTGGCATCTTCAAAGCTCCTCACCAGCTCCCACTGCTGGGCTGCTCCATGCATCCGCTTCCATACCTTGGGAAGTCCTGATCTCACCCCAATCCCACCCACATCCCACCCCCAATTCCACCCCAATCCCACCCACCCAATGCTCCCGATCCTGGGACAATGTGCTCTCACAGCAGGGATTGCTATGGAAGTGTCCTGAAGCGGATGAGGACTGGGAGAACTGGGTGCTGAGCTGAAAAGGAAGGTGTGGAAATGCAGCTGTGTTGGGAGCTGGGAATTAGGGCAAGCAGGGGTGTACAGGGCTGGGGGAAAACAGCCACACTGGGATGGGGAGATGATCCCAGGAGCTGTGCAATGGGACCAATGAGGGAAGAACAGAGTCTCAGTCTCTATTTAGCTGTCTCTTGTATCAGGGTTGCATAGCAGGGTTTTGCCAGGGGCTAAAGGGGTGGCTTCTGTGTGACGCTCCTAGAAGGTTCCCCTGTGTCCAGTGAAGCCAATACCCGCAGCTCCAAGATGGATCCACCACTGGCCAAGACTGAGCCCATCAGCAACAGCAGCAGCACCCCTGGGATAACAGGTTAAGGGGTAGAAGTGGCTGCACAAGGGTAACTGCAGCTGGAGAATCATGGAATAGCTCGGATTGGAAGGGACCTTCAGAGCTCATCCAGTCCAAACCCCTGCAATGAGCAGGGGCATCTTCAACAACATCACGCTGAGGAGCCCAGCCTGTGGTTTGACAGCACAGGCTGCATCCAGCCTGGTCTGTTGGCTTCAGCCACGTTTAGCCCCACTCTGTAGCTCTGGTCCCTACTGAAGCCCAGCCTGCTGACCTAGGCTGTATTTGGACCCAGTCTACAGTTCTGGTCCCTATTTAAGCCCAGCCTGCTGACCTAGGCTGTATTTAGACCCAGTCTCCAGTTCTGGTCCCTATTTAAGCCCAGCCTGCTGACCTAGGCTGTATTTAGACCCAGTCTACAGCTT
>WYDI02023493.1:8952-24567 GCA_009867235.2 Psittacus erithacus | reverse complement strand
GGAGACAGGCTGAGAAAGTTGGGGCTGTTGAGCCTGGAGAAGAGAAGCTGCGTGGAGACCTCATAGCAGCTTCCAGTACCTGAAGGGGACTTATAAGGATGAGGGACTGTTCATTAGGGCCTGTAGTGACAGGACAAGGGGTGATGGGTTCAAACTGAAACAGGTGAAGTTTAGATTGGATCTAAGGAAGAAGTTTTTTACTGTGAGGGTGCTGAGGCGCTGGAATGGGTTGCCCAGGGAAGCTGTGAGTGCTCCATCCCTGGTGGTGTTCAAGGCCAAGCTGGAGAGAGCCTTGGGTGACGTGGCTTAGTGTGAGGTGTTCCTGCCCATGGCAGGGGGGTTAGAATTGGATGATCTTAAGGTCCTTTCCAACCCTAACTATTCTATGAAACAGAGAGGAAGTTAATTAAATGGTTCCCTACAACATTTTTATTTCAGAGTACCAACAGGTACATTCTTTCCAATTGATGGAGAAAATTGCTCTTCAGATGTTTTTGTGAAGCAGTTTCAGAATGTGGTTTGTACTTTTGCTTGTGATGGAAGAGTGGTTCTCTCTGAATATTCTGATACTCCACTCACCTTGGTTCTAATCTGTCTCGTTAGACTAGACTTTTGCCGCAGGGAAAATAGCTTTGTTTCCCCCGTCCTCTCCTTGTTTGATTTGTGGAGTCCATCCTAATTGCCACCACCCCTGCCTTCCTCTAGTGCCTCCGATATTACACGCACTTCTTACATACTTGCTTTGCTTTTCTAACTATGAACTCCGAAGGTTTCAGCCTACATCTGTTCTTGTGTCTTCCTACACTTCCACCCCCTTCACTCCTCTAAAACCATTCTCTTAATGTCTCCCTTGGTGTACTCCTACGCTTATTTTCTTGCTCCTTTCATGAGTACCTGAAGTACCATCTCTTCTCCCAGCGATCTGAAGATTTTCATTTAAAGCTTTAAGTAAAAGAACCTGTCTAGAGAGTTTTCTAATGACCTGCCTGGGAAAGGGGAAAAAAATAAGTACCACATCTTGTTAGGAAATAGAAGTATTTTTTGTGTTTGGGCCCAAACAGTTGGTTAATGATTTCATGTATTTGACTATTTGCCTGTAGATGATGTTGGACTGTAAAGGACTCGTAAGATTTCTAGAGTAAATAGCATATTTGTCCATGTGTAATATCTCAGAATTAACCCTTTGCAGTCCTTTGTTTTATATGGCATCTGGTACGTGGATAGAGTTCTGTACAGATTAGAAGATGGTAACACAAACTGAGAGTCTGTTTTTGGAACAGAAGCAAGTTTAAAGCAATGAAAAAACACTTAGACATGATTTCTGTGTTGTGGGTTTGGTTTTGGTTTTTGGTTGGGTTTTTTTTTTTCATATTTTGTAATCTTTACAGCAGAAGAGTTCAAACAAGAACAGAAGAATTGAAAATTCACTTTTATGTTGCTCAGACTTTTAGATATCACATAATGCTTAAAATAAGTTTACTGAAATAGTCTAAATAGAATCTACTTAGGATGAAAGGAGCTAGGAGCCTGGTCTTAAAAAGAATTTATTTTTCATATTAAATTCCAGGGTCTAAAATAATCATTGTATTTGTCAGTTTGAAATTATTTAACTGTATATGTCATATACATTACCAAGTATTACATTACACATGTTCTGTAGTTACTTGTACAGGAGCAGTAGATCAACAAGCTCTTACGAGCATTGTACTTTAAATCCACCCCCCCTTTCCTTCCTTGTGATTCAGCAGTTTACCCTTTCCCACAGTTAACCTTCTCCTGCTTCTCATCCTTCATATCTTGGTTTTTTAGCTCTTATAAGCCTCCTTAACCCAGAAACTATGCAGCCAACGTCCTCGCATCAATTATGCCTCCTTAGTTCGGCCTCTGGCTGTATGTAGGCTATCTATGTGCAAGTGTCTCCATCCTGCTTACCTCAGTTAGAATTGCATTGCCAATTATGTTGTTCTTCAGTAGTTAAATAAACAATTGTGGGTTCAGAAAGAGGGAGAGAAATACTGATATTTTAATTCTGTAACTTCATAAAGGTTGTTCTATACTGAGTCAGCTTTGTCTTTGCAGTCTTTCTGTAGGTGTGCAAGGTTATTGTAAAGTGTTGCTAGGTCTGGTGCTATGTTGTTGATGTGAAGGCATAAATTACATCAGTATGCATGGTGATAGAAATGAGACTTCATATTTTAGAAATTCAGTTTTCTTTGTTCACAAGGTAGATTGAAATAACTTTGCTTCAAAAAATGGCTTGGGATTTGGGGTTTTTTTTAGCTTTAAATCCCCTCCTCTTTTTTTGGAATACCTTTAGCATTTGCCAATTCATGGTCCACAGTTAACTGAGTTGAGAGAACTTTTTGTGGGCAAGCAAGATTTTTTTAATTGGCCATTTTTTATCTTGCACAATAAGATTCATGTTACAGTGAGGAGCTGCCAAACAAGATGATATGCTAAGAAAGGAGCATGTTTGTGCTGCTCAAGACTGTTGAAAAATAAGTCAAATCAAATGGTTTCATTTGAAATTGTTGATCCAGTTTATACTTTGCTGTCAAAAAGACCAAAACACTTTAATGCATCTTGTAGTACTTAGGAGTTACTGCACCAGTAAGATCTAATTGACTTAATTTGTGCTGTTTAGTTGATTATGGATGTAATGGGTACAATGTTGTACCTGTAAGAAACTAATGAAAAGGCAGTAGCTGGATTCATCTTCATTAATCACCTAAGCAACCATCATCACTAATTTGGCCCACAAATGTACTGTCGTGGTATTCATCTAAATTGCAGAATTCAGTGTGTAGTGGTCAATTATGACTTGTTTTCTCATGTCTGTACTCTTTGGTTGGAACCAGACAAACATCTCTGGCCATTAATGACTTTCATGTAAGTATGTACTTCACTCTTCATTATGTCATTCAGCATTAGTGCACTTGAAGGCATTGGATGACCTCTATTGTACATCTGTGAGTTATATATATTGCAGCTTATTCCTTTTATTTTTCGGTGCTATACTTTGGTTAATAGGAGCACTTGCATGGTTATCTTCAACTTTACAAGAAAATTGTTTATGAGTGTTTGGTGTTTTGTATTAATACCTTTTTCCTCTTCAGTCTTACAGAGTCTGATTAGTAATACTCAGATTAAAACATGTCAAAGTAGAGAGACATAAAAAGCCGCTCATGATGTGTCTATTATTTCTTCTGATTCCATCAAGCTTTTTTTCTGCTAACAAATATTTCAGGCTGGTTGTTTCTACCTTCCAGAGCCTTTTCATGATGTGTCACAGATCTGGTGTATGATCTGCTATATAACTACAACCTTGTCTATCTCCCTGGTGCGCTTAGTCAATGTTTAATTGCCTGTTCATGTTCACCATAATGAAAGTGTAGATCTGAGACTTCTTTTGCAGTTTTGTCTGTTCATCTTGCTTACAGTCTGTAACAGCATCACCCTTTTCTTGTCTTGTAATTGTGGTGCTTTGACCCGACTGAACGTGAAGATTTAGGTAATGAATAGACCTTTAACCTTTCTCTTAGTTTCTCTAAAGATGCGTCCGAACCAGAGCACACCGTGTGTTTGTAGTTCTCTACACATTCTCTGAAGCTAAGTAGTTGAGTATTAATAGTAGTGTAGCTGTAGCAGGCTCAGTCTGCAAAAGCTGCTTGGCAAGTCGGGATCTGAGCAGCTTCATCCTGACTGAAATCTGTGCTGTGAGGACCACAGGAGCTGGTTTGAAGTTTGGTTGAGCTGCTGCCAGAGCAGGGCCTAAATACCCCCTCTGGGATACCCAAAGGGAGTCTTCATTCTCTTTTTTCATGAGATAAAACTCATCTTCAATATTCTGTAGCACAGAAAAACATTGCCTCTGGCATAAATGTCTGAAGGCCAGTGATGTATTCACCATCAAGGTCTTGCACACTTCCTTTGACATACACTGTGTTGTGGATTTTGTTTTTCTTGAAATTTAATTTATCTTTGTGCTTCTGAATGATTTGAGAGCATAGAACAGTTACACAGCAGCAGTGCTTTAGGTAGCATGCCTTGGTCCCAGGTCCACCAAATGCTTGGGACCTTCAGCCACAAGGATCTGAAACTGGAAGAGTTGTAGTGTAACCCTTTAAGAAGCTCTTGATCAGCGTTACGAGCTTCACCAACCTCTTTTTGATAAATTGGCCACCAGTGATCTGGAACTAGCTGGACAGGTAGCATAGGTTTTGCTCTGGGTCCCTCAGTCACAGCAACTGATGGCAATGACAGCAAAGCATCCTTTCCCAAAAGAGAAATTTACACTCTAAGGTCCTGGGTTGATAGTTTTAGAAAGTCTTCTGAAGTCTGGTGAGACTTACATATTTGCAGTTCCAACCCCCTGCCAAGGGAAGGGACACCTTGCACTAGACCAGGTTTCTCCAAGCCCTGTCCAGCCTGGCATTGAAAAAGGATTTCATACTAAGCATTCACATGGCTTGCGTGGTTTTAAATCTTCTCTAAAGGCTCTTTTCTGTGCTGACAGACACTGTCTAGGCGCATGGTGTGCTGTGAGCTCTGCTGCTATGCTGACTAATGCTGCCTGTTCTCCAAGCCTCTCTCTGTGCTAATCCATCTCGTCTCTTTTCCTATATCTATCTTGTAAGCTGTTTAGGTTAGTGACCATGGAGAGTATGTACAATAGATAGCATAGGAAGGCTGTGGTTCATGACTAGAGCTTCTGATTTCTGTGGTCATACAAATCATAATTGTAACCATATGCTCCAGCTTGTTTACTGAGAGTACTGCAGCAAGTTTCACGAGGTGTGGTGGTGATTTGTCTCCCTGACATTTATCCTGATATTCCAAAACCTGAGCAGCTTCAAATAAACCATTATAAAAGAAAAAAAGAAAACCTGTTGGCTCAAAAATGATTTTTCTTCTTTAATTCTTCAGGGGAAATTGTTTGTTAAAGGAAACCAAGAATCAAGCTGATGTATTATAACAACAAAAGTTTTAAAACCTGGTCTCTCGCAATGACTAGGGCTAGGAAAAGGAATTTCATACAGAAGAAGAGGAGGCATTTCATGCTTTCCAAATGCTTCTTAGCTCTAGAGAATTACATAAATTGAAATTGATATAAAGACAATTTTTATAATTACAAAATTTCAGTAATCAGTTATTTTAAAAAATACCCTAAACACAAGACCTGGTATACTTGAGTTTTTCTGAAGTCCTGTAACTTTCAACTAGGGGATGGTAAGAAATCCATACCTCTTCACCCCACAAACCAGTGTCAACAAGAGCGTTCATCTCCTACATAGCATTTATTTTGGCAAGAAATGTGAAAACGCTGTAAAAAGATTGTAAACACCCTTATTTCCACTTCATTTTTGACCATATTGCAAATGAAAAAGAGGCTTGACCACACCGTCTATGAAATGGACCGAAATCTGGGAATTAAATTCTTCAGGTTCAGTGCCTTCTTCCAGTAGGCCACAGTGCTTCTCGCAAAGTATTAACAGATGTTAAACTTTTTGATGGTCATTCTTCTGGGTGGTAGATGCGGGTATATAGTATTAATATGTGACTGAAAAGGTAGGGTTCTTTGTACTAATATGGGATATTGAAGTGAGTTATAGCTCCATAAGGCCTTTATTCTTCAGAACTTTGAAAACGCCTGCAGTGAACCACTCAGGTTGTTCTGTTCTGCTGCACATTTTCTGACAAAAACGGCTCAGTATTTCAGGAAAAAGGACAGTTTGTTTGGGTTCAGATGCAGGGATTGACACTTATTATGAATGGGTTTCCACTTGATGTCTGATTAGTGGCAGGAACCCTGGAGGGTTGGAAATAGAATGAGCTGCATTTCAGGTCAGGGTGAACTTCCTGCTCCTTCCCCAGAATAAGTGACCATAGATTTTCATTTTCAGTGCATCTGAAATGAAAATCTGTGTTTTAACCCTTTCTTCAAATAACTCCTGAAGTCTGGTGGGTTTTTAACATGTACAAGGTGAAAGAAGAAAAGCTTATTTGTATGATATTTATTATGCTGGGCATCAAGTGAACTGCTGATAGGAGCAGCAGTTTTGAAACGGTTTTATTTGCCTTACCAACAGTCCTGTTAGGGAAGGGGAGAAATTTCAAAGCTTAAAATAAATTAAAACAGTCTTTGACTTGGAAAGGAAGTGGAATTTAAAAATAAAAAACTAAAGAGTACATTTTCATAGTGAGGGACGTAATTATACGTAGCTGGGAGATGAGGGAGGCAACATCTGTCACTTAGGTGGACAAGAGGAACAGTGAGTTTGCTTACCTGTTAATTGCATTAAGTCCTTAAATTAAATCCTTAAATTAATGCAGCAGAACTTCCCAAGCACCCATCTTGCAGATACAGCAGAACTTATGTTTTTCCAATTATCAGTAGACATTTTAATTTACATAACAGATCAGATCTAATTTATGAATTTGGTGTGAATATAGCCTTATTCTGTGATGTCAGTTTACTCAACTGCAAGGTTTAGATATGAAGAGTAGTTTAGATATAAAGAGTAGTTTACATAAGGAGCCTGCAGATGAACTCTTATTTAATGCTGGTACTTAGTAGACAAGAATGTTCCTTGCAGAAGAAAGTGGTGGCTGTCTTGCCAATGCCTGTCCAGGAGGAGGTGGATAATTAACTACATTGTTAACTAAGTCATTAATGCAAGTAGAAAGATGTTGCTCTAGCTGTTGAATATACATGGTGCAAAGGAACACTGTGCTGTTAGGATATGACAGCTGTGGTAGGTTTTGCAGGGGCTCTAAGGGAAATGAAGCAAAACTTAAGCATATTACAAAAGCAACGCTTTCAGTGGTGCCAAAACTTAAAATCAGATGAACACTTGAATCTGATTAATCTGTAATGAAAATATTCGTGTGCATGAGGACATCTGTAGTTCAAAATTGCAGTTTTGAAGATGCGTGCAGAGGCTTTCAGCCTTGACTTGGATCATAAATCTGTAATTTTTATTTTCCTAAGCAGCATTGTTCTCAGTTCTGTTGTGTAGTGCATTTTTCTAGTTGTGGTCATTATGCAAAGAATACACTGAGTTTGCATAGCACAAGGCGAAAATATTTTGGAGGATAAGTGGACATGCCATGAAAATCTTGGCTGTAATGAGTTGTGTAATGCTGAGGCAGTGTAAGCTTGCTAGAGCCACACTTCATCTGGATGTGGCTCATAATATGTTTTCTCTTGAGCTTCATTAGGTACATACTGAAGAGCACATATTTGCTATATTGCATATGTGGACTGAAGTGTTTGATTTTGAGGGTGGACTTCACAAATAATTTAATTTCCACAGTTTCTAATGAGTAATTTTTGTTTGAGAGGGAAAATGTTCTTCTTTATGTTAGAGCATCAAAAAGCTTGGAAGTCTTTCCATCTTTCTTTTATTTCTGTGGATTATGGCCGTACTTCCTTGTTCTTGTAGACCCACGGAGGAACTGAGCTTTGCAAAGAGTGATCTAAGATTTAATGAGACCTTTGACTAAAATCTTTGTCTTAAACCAACAAAGACAAACCCTTAATGCGATTATAGAATAGCTATTTTTTACCTACTGTTCTAGAAGAGCCAATGGTAATTGAATGTGTTCTGCCAAACTTTAGTTTCCAACACAAGTATGAGATTTTTACATAACCTGATAAATGGCTATTTTTCCTTTTGAACAAGCCATCAAAAACATTTTCCGTCTTTCTGCGAAAGACTTCCCAGCCAAATTAGAGCAAAGCCAAATAGATCATGTGCTTAGCAATGTATTAGGAGAAACTATTTTAACAGTTGCAGATTTAAATTTTGTTTCCTTGTCCTGAAGCCAGTTACTATTGTTGAGTAATTTGAAGCTTTTCCCCTCTGACTGAAGTTTAAGTTATCAGTATGTAGTGGTTGTAGTATAGACCAGTGAACACTCATTTTCATGACAGTTGGGTTTGTTTGTCAATTTTTCTCTTTCAAGTGAGTGGCATTTTCCACAGTGACTCACTTTGGGGAAAGAAAAATACTATTAACGAGAAAAGAATGTGGCACCTACGAACAGGCGTCCTGGTGAAAAGAATGGATTTCCATTATTGAAAAATAAATTTCTGTATGACATGGAAATTCAATTATTGTCCTTATAGGAAAGTGTGAATTTTTTCTTGCTTCTCAGTAATTTGATTTTTATTTGGATGTTGAATTTGTAGCAAGTCCAGAGCCGAGCTGCTGCCAGCCTGTCAGTCCATGTCTGGCTGATGGCTGTGTCACGAGTAGGGGACATGGCTCAAACCTAAGTGATGCGCTGATGTTCATCTGCTGACTGGGAGGGCACAGCTATGTTAGAACAGGCTCAACACAAAGCTTCACCCTGATCGTTCTACACCACCTTTACTGCGGGTGAAGGGCTGGAGCAAGAGGGAACAAACGGCATTTTGCTGGTGTCTGCAGTGCTAAGGATGCTTTGCTGATGAGTGTAATGTGATGGCATTCCTGAAGGTGTGCACAAGGGAAGATCTTTGAGTCTTAGAAGAACAGCTTTGAAGTTCTAGTGGTGTTACAGTTCTGATGGTTTATGAAGGGCAGGTTTGTAGAGAGACGCAATATCTTTCATTAGACCAGTTACAGTAGCTGGAATAGCACAGAGATGTATGTGAAGTGCAACACCATATGTGTGCTGCCCAAACCATCTTCAGACGGCATAACTTGTAAGAAATTAACCTTATGAGAGGCTTTAAAGACTTCGATGTTGGCACCCAAAAGAAGATTTCTCTAGTAATTTGACTGGGAACAGTACTGGGAGCCTGAATGTAAATTCTGTTACCAGCACTATAGATGCAATACAGTTTTATTAATCTAAACTTCCATCAACAAATATTTGGGTTTACTAAAACTAAGCATTTTAAACTCCGAGCTGTATCTCTTTCACCATGCAATGCAAGGGAAGGACTAGATAAATGAGGGGCTTGAGAGGAAGGCACAGAAATGCATCCCTTCTTGAATGAGTTTCCTATATTGTCTTCTGGTCTTTTCCGACTTCTCTTTCTGTCCTGTGGGATAGAAAGGATGGGCATGGTGTGGAGCTGGGATGACAGAATAGATGTAGGGAGGAAGCTGACTCCCTGGTATCTCTGACTCGGGTATGATTTGGCTGGCTGATGTGAAAGATTTGCCAACATGTAGGTAACTGTTGTGGACATAAAAACATTTCTGATGTGAATGTATACGTAAGAAGTTGATGGTAAACAAGCTGCCTTTGTTGGAGTATCATTAGGGGCTTGCTTATGCAAAATAGAGAGCATGTTGGGCTGACAAGCTCTTGCACATTACTTTTATTTAATATGTTAAGCAAGCGCTTTCATGTTTGGCGTTTCTAGATCAGTCTCTGGATAGTCTTTCTCCCTTTGTGCCAAGCATCTCTCTTTTCCCGCTCATTTTGGAGCATTTTGTGAGGTTTGGAGTAGTCTGTTATCAGGGGAATGCTGCAATTCAGCAGGCAGATTTTCCTTGGCCAAGATCCAAACCTTGCCTTCCTTTTGTGGATATTACTAATGACAGAGTTGTCACTCTTCTGCTGAGCAGTGTGGGTAATAAATTGGAAACTAGGTTTTCGTAAGAGAATTGTGGTCAGGAACAGGACAAGGTTTTCTGTCTAAATGAAAAATTTCAGAATGATTCTAACTCTGGAGCAGTTCCCTGTGATTGTTAAAAGACTGAATTTTTTAGCATTCCTGCTAATAGTTTACATTTTTGCTCAGCATTATGAGAATGTGTAGCTGATATATGTGCAGACCTGTAGGCTCTGACTGAACTAAGAACTACTTTCCTACTGGTCTCAGTTCACACAAACCCTTTGCATTACTGAGCTGATATTAGGCTGCAGCTGACATTCAAAATCAATTTAAGCCCATTTATTTCTGCCATGCGTGTACATGAGTCTTCTGTATTAAGCAGTTATTGTAGGAGTTCAAGTTTTAACATGTTTCTGGAGCAATGTGTAAGTCTTTAGGGTGCTTGAGGGTGAAAGGCTTTTATCACTAGGTTTCTCAGGTCACGTTTAGCTGGCCATTAATAATAAGGCTTCAGTAAGGTGTTGAAGGTTGGCTTCCCAGATTTATTTTGCACTTCACATCTTATGAAGAAAATACTTAAAATGTGCATATGTCCGTCAGAAACCCTGTTCATAGAACACATGGTGATTATAATGGGATGCACAGGGCTGTCAAGAGGATGTTCTGCATCAGGTCTTTATTCTTTCGCCTGTAATTGCTGTCCTGTGTCATTCCTGTCTACAGCTGCCTGTCTACACATGAGATATCCTAATGACTGGTCACAGTGCTGTGGCTGATGGATTTTAGGAAGGGGCAGGAGACACATCTTACATATCGGTGTGCTTTTCATTTTCTTTGGGGTTTGTATTTTCTTTTCCTCCTCTCTCTTCTTTTAATGAGGTTTTACATTAGAGAAATCCAACCATTAGAAACTCCGAGATGTCTGTCACATAGCTAGGTATGGACCCGTGGGAAAAGGTGAATCTATAAATTCTTCTGAGCCCTTTAGAACATCTAGTTTTCAGCAGATCTGAATTAGGGCTTAAATGAGCTAGGACTTTACAGGCAAGAAATAGCTCTTTTGCAACTGGTTCTTACTGTACCAGTCATGTAATATCTGTCTAAATACGTTGCTTTGTGGATTGAAATAAAAAAAAAAGAAGTGGGGAAAAGGATTAGACAGTAGGATGTAAGAGATGTGAATCATTTGCTGAGAACCATCTTAGCTATTTTTTCCTCAGTATTCTCAAGGAAAACCCTGTATTATAGTTATCAGCCTTACAGACTTTTATTTTGGACTGGCAAAGGAACATGTCATTTCTTTAAAGAGAAATCTAACTAAAGGCTGCCTGCCTGAAGGCTTGTCTTTTCTCCAACTGCATAAGCTGGTCTTACGTTACTCTTTGAATACTTTGCTTTTGAAGTTTTTGTGTAAACATATTGGAAGCTGTGCAGTTCTTTTCAAGAAAGAGAACAGACCCTGAGGATTGCCATTAAACATAAATGACAATGGCAAATTACAGGGTGTGTGGTGTAAAAGCCTTCCTATTGCTTTTCGTGGAAGAGCATGGAAGAGTACACGTATTTATGGCTTTAAAAATGGGTATGATGCTAGTTCTGGGGTGTGTTTATGCGCTGAGACATCGTGTGCTCATGCAGCATCCTAGTAGCTTCAGTGGAAATCTTTTGAGATGAGCCTAAGCTTTCAACTCTGTAGCTGTAGCAAAGGTACTGAATGCTTGTAGGGAAAAAGGGACACTTCTTGATGATGCTCTGTGATTTATAGTGATGGGGGAAATACTGGGGCATTTCATTTTTCCCAGTGTATCAGGGGAATAGATATTTAAAAAAAAAATATATTGAAAATAATCAGAAAACCACAATTAGAACAAATACATAATCACAGTATTTAAGCATTTGAAGGAAGAAGGTGGTGCAGCTTTCCAGTCAGAAACCAGGTATGTCGTGTGGTACAACACGCATGGAGCACCTTGATGTCTGGTGAGAGCACTACGATAAAATGTCTCCAGCCACCTGTGTTCCTGAGTCTTCGCATCTTTCAGATAAGAGCTTAGAGCTCAAGATGCAGTTTCAGAATTTCTTGATATGTGCGTATTTAAATAATACTATGAAGAACTTGTATTTCTGTAGTTAACTGCGAACATTTAGGTCTTTTGTGTTAAGTGCTGTTTCTTACAGAGAAGTGTGGGAAAGGGAACAAAATAAGTTTGAAGAAAACAGTTTCACTAAAAAGACATAATTATTTTATTCTCCAAATACATTGTTTGGAACACCACTGGATATGTGTAGCGCAAGGTCAAGCAAGGTACGATGACGTGCATGACAAATTGCCTCTACAGGAAACTGTTCTTTTAGAATGTTAGAGGTTCTAAAATACAATAACTGCTTTAAAAACATGGCTGGGAAGTAGAACAGTAATAGGCAATTTTTGAAACGTAATGAGTTAGCACCAAATTGCTTAAAGGG
The DNA here is from genome assembly GCA_009867235.2 of Psittacus erithacus. Classification (NCBI taxonomy): domain Eukaryota; kingdom Metazoa; phylum Chordata; class Aves; order Psittaciformes; family Psittacidae; genus Psittacus; species Psittacus erithacus. The sequence continues at coordinate 12,545 of WYDI02023493.1, read as the reverse complement.
TACTTGCTAGGATACATTAGTGGGCTATTTGTGGTCTTGTGGTGGGTGGCAATCAGGCTTAGCAGCTGGAATGCCTGTGACAGCCTCTGATCAACAGGATTTATCATCATGCCTTTGAGACCTAATGCCTACCTCAAAAATGATTTGCGCAGTCTAATCAGAAACAATGCATGTGCTAAGTAATGGAATAAAGTTTCCTTTGGGTTGGAAGGTCTCTCTTTGGAGAAAAAGGAGTTGTTGTAAATCTAAAAGTACAGTGCTAAGATCACATGTGTTCTCGTTATCCAGAGAATTTGCTAGGAAGCTGTATGTCCCGGTGTGGAATATATACTAAGTTCTGGCAGGAGGGATTGTTCCCACACATGCCTTTCAAACAGCTGATAAGTGGAAGTGAGGCAGCTGCTTGCAAATTTATCACCTCAGTCTCCTGGAGGAAAAAATAAATACAAATATTTCTGTTCCGGCAACAGAAACAGAGTGGTTGCTGCTCATGGTGAGCCACTGTGAGTGTTGGTGCATGCACATGAAGGGCTTGGTTCAAATGTGTGTTTCCATGCAGTAAAATAAGTTATCTCTGAATTTCCACAATGATCTGGTTGTTGAGCCTCAAGAAGATGAATTAACAGCATCAAATCTGGAACATCTTAATTGAAACTAAAAAAAACCCAAACCCAGACAGGTTCATTGTGAGAATAATGGCAAATCTGAGCACTACTCTAAGCAGACACAGTCCCATCCTTAACTAAATAGTGGACTCAATTGCTACAGAGGCTGACCTTAGTTGAGATTATCCACGAGTGTTCCTGTTGCCAGGTATTTAGTGGAACGAGTCAAATGGCTGTTGTCTAAAAGCTATGGGGACAGCCTTTGTTTCAACTTCTTTAAATTATCCGGCTTGTGACCAAGAAGGGACTGGAGGCAAAGGGTTCTTCCGCTGACATGTGTAGAAGCAGTATTGGTCTTCCAGGGTCTCTCTCAAACAATACAGAGCATCTGCTCCCATAATCAAACATAACATCTGCGCGCTGCAACTTACCGAGGTCGGCCTGCTGCTTTAACTCGCCTCAGTAGCAGATTGGTGGTCATTAAGAGGAGTTTGTCTACATGTTTAAGCATGATCTCACTTTGTTATGGAGAAAGCCTTCTTGATTTCAGGCTTTTTTTTTTTCTCCTCTCTGCTTTCTCTTCTGTTATTCATTTTGGGGATTTTGTGTGCTGTTATTTCTATTAAAAATTAAATTAGGGATTTGCTGTACAACACAGCAGTGTTTGTTACTTCTAGGACAGGGTCGCTGCAACCTGGGGGATGGACAGAAGCTATAGAGCCTCTGATTTTGTAACAGTTGTCCTTGGACAGGAATGACATGTAATCTAGGTTAGAGAACTGCTTATTATGTAAAGGTTTTATGCAACTGAAAGTGCAGCATTTTACATTTTTGCAATTAAGTTGTCCTGAAATACTCTTAGCATAGATGGAAAATGTGCTCATTAGCCATGTTCCTATTCTTGCCCAATGTTCTGTTTAATTTGTCTGTAAACTTTTAACTTGCAGTGGCTGCTGTCACTATGTTTTTTTGTTAAAATTACTGTATTGGTAAGAGTTGCTTATTAATGAAGATTTATATAAATTTTCCCTCTTTTGAAATGTATTTAGTTTCTTATCCTGACTTCTGAAACACTGTGAAGCTTTGCAGAAGTTGTACTGTTTCCCAAACAATTTTTAGCTGCTGTACCAGTCACAAAACAAAGTTTTGGTGACAGCTCTTGCTGCAATCAAGTGATTTAATTGCAGCACTAAAATGAACAAATGCAGGGGAAAAACTACGGAGTGTGGCTGGTCTGAGTGCATTTGCCATTTATACTAGTGCTGCTTCATGAATTGAAAATACATTATGTTTAATCTGGGCTCTCCTGGGACTGTGTAAGCTTACTAAATAAGTGCATCAATTGCTGTGAAAAAAACCAAATTGTAGACTGTAAGAGTGGAAGACTCTTCTTCCACTGTTTTTCTGTTCCCTTAGTGCATTCCATCGGTTTATAGAAGTCTCTCAGAAATGAAGGTTTAGGTAAACTTACTCTGAACAACATACAGAGACTAAAATTTAATAATCACTTTCAAGATCAGTGGTCTGAAATGTTTTAAACACAGTCCCATGTAGCTTGTCTAGTCGGGTTAGTGATTTGTCACATAATTTGTAGCTACTTGTGGAATTTCTGTTCCTGCTACATAGAAAACGTTTATCTTTGCCATTTGGCTTCTTAGTGTTTTCAGTGGAAGAAGAAAAAATAACCTTGTGCGCTTTTGCAGTCTGTGTATTGGAAAATAATGTGTTCCCAATCACTGTTGCAGTGTTTCTTTTCCTGTCTTTTTAATAGCATCTTCTCCCCACCCCAGCTCTGTGTTTTTCACTCTCTCTCCCTACCACAACCACCACCAGTCTCTTAGAACTCATGGTATGCTCTGAAATTTGAAGTCACTTTTTAAGTCATTTCAGCATCTTACTGGTACGTCAAGAACTGACATATTTGCAATTTGCAGTAGTCGGTTCATGGAGCATATAAGCTGTGTAAAAGTTTGCTTCATCATATATTTAGAGTTCTTCAGTTAATTAATTTTAAATTAAGTTTTCACTGTGGTTTGGCACATACTTGAAACAAGCAGAAGGCAGCTACTAAAGATGGAAACCTGAAATTCTTGCGATTATTGCACCTTATGTACCAATTAATCCCCTTGTTATGTAGAACTGACATTTTCCCTGTCACTTCTGCCTCCCTAGGAGGCAGACTTTGAAAAGAAATAGATTAAAATTTATAGTTCAGTCTGGTTAGTGTGGGTGTCATGCTAGACATAATTCCTTACGAAGTGTGGTGTCCGTTATGGAAATTGTCATTGTATCCTTTCTCAAGCGTAGGAAGGGATCTTATAATTTCCCAGAATGCCAAATGCTTTTAACTAGAATTGAATGTGGTCCACTATCCATAAATTATAATCATGCGTGTATGTGGGTGTCTTATCATTAAAGTCTTATGTCTGTGTGAGAAGTGTGGGAGGTAATAAAAGCCTGGGATGTAATAGGTAATATATTGTACATTTTCTTCTTAAAATTTGTTCTGAATGTATTTTGGAGTCCTTTAATTCACATCTTCCTCAAAGAAATTGATGCTGTGTTTGCTTAAAGGGATATTAATTAAGCAGTACTGTGCTTTTTTTTTTTTCTTTTGGGCTTGTACCAAATGCTGATCAAAAACAAGTTAATGAGGTCCATAAACTCTGCTTGAGTATGCAAGGCATGTTTACGCAATTTCATACTGGTTGTAAGCATTTGACGTGGAACTTGAGAGTTTTACAGCACTAACTGCATCAGGACATTCCTTATTGTGGAGGCAGGTGTCTCTGTAGCTGCTTATGCTTTTCTTCAATGCATAAACTCAAGCAAGAGAAGCTTAGCTTGGCCTCTGCGTATCACAGTACTGCAGACTGGTTTGGAAAGCACCTTAAAGCTCACCCAGGTCCGACCCCTGCCACGGGCAGGGACACCTTCCACTCGAGCAGCTTGCTCCAAGCCCCTGTGTCCAGCCTGGCCTTGAACACT
>WYDI02023490.1:0-132436 GCA_009867235.2 Psittacus erithacus | reverse complement strand
GCTTTCGCCCCCGGGCGGGCCGTGTCCAAAGGAAGATGCCGGCTGCGCTCCCCCCCCCTGCGGCACCCCGCTTGGGCCCCGGGAAGGCCGTGTTCAAAGGGAAAAGGCGGCACCCGGCCCCCCCCCCCCCCGCAGTAACGAAATAACGAAATTTAGCCGCTGGATGGCAGCAGCCTGTCATGAAAAGTCCTTTTTGGGGGGAATTGGCCCCAACTTAAGCTGTTTTTCCCCTTTTTTGGGGGGGCACTCCCCCCATAATGGGTGTCACATTCTCCACAACAGACATGGAGTATGTATGTTTAAATATTTATTAGGAAATAAAACCCCAGACGAGGAGATTGGGCACGTTCTTTATATTAAAGTTCATACACAAGAACCCGGGCAGAAAGGAACTCTTTCCCCGAGCACCCGGAGCAGGCGGGAGGCCCCACCGGTCACGCCGGCTCCTCGCTCCGCGCAGCCCCTCCTCCCCCACCCCAGCCAATCAGCCTCCGGTCCGTCTTACGTCATCAATCCGCGCCGCAGAGAGGGCCAGGCCGCCGCCATGGTGCAGCTCGGTAAGTGCCCGGGGACACGGCCCGCGGGGCCCAGCGTGACCCTGCGCGTCACCGCCGCGCTCTCTCCGCAGGCAGCCGCCTCCTGAAGGGCTACCGCGGCGGCCACGTCGTGATCCGCTTCGCCCTCGGCGGCTGCACCAACCGGCCCTTCTACCGCATCGTGGCGGCGCACAGCCGGCGCGCTCGCGATGGGAAGTACCTGGAGCAGCTCGGCTGTCTCGACCCGCTGCCCAACTCACACGGCGAGAAGGTGGCGGGGCTCAACCTGGAGCGGCTGCGGCACTGGCTGGGCTGCGGCGCGCAGCTCTCCCGGCCCGCTGAGAAGCTCCTGGGTAGGCCCCGGGGGGTTCTGGGATGGGGGCCCGGTGCGGGTGGCCGCTGCTCACCGCCTCTCCTTGCAGGTCTGGCGGGGTTCCTGCCGCTCCACCCCATGATGGTGACCGGCGCCGAGAGGCTGCGGCGGCAGCGAGCGCAGGAGGCTGCCGCGCAGCCCTCGGATGGCTCGCCTGAGCCCGGTGATGCACTGTGAGAGGCCCCGACCGAGAGCTCTGCCGAGCGGAAACGCGTCCTGCACCGCCAGCACCTCCGACTGCATTAAAGTGTCATTTGCACGCTCTATTCTGCTGTGCTGCTCTCTCCAAACTCAGCTCTGAAAAGTTTACTCCTACTGCAAAACTTGGTGCGGTGTAAAAGGGGTTTTCCTCCTACCATGTAGGTACAAAACCATTCGAGGGCATTCGTGGCTTTTCCTAAAGGCACATTATTAGTTCTACCATCACACTTTCTGCAGCAGTGGCACAGCTACTTCCATTTGCCTGCTGCACTCATCAAGTGTTTTGACTCCTGGCTATGATTTATTGTTACATGACAGGGCAGGGGTCCAGCAGAAGCCTGGCACAAACAAATGCAAATGGTTCTGTAGCTGCATTTCTGTTTAGTTTCTCTAGAGAGTTTCTGGGCCTATTCATTTACAAGCAGAAGGGAAAGATTTCCATCTTGGGTAAAGAGGGAGCAAGGTTTGCATGAAGCAAGATACAACTCTTACCACTTGCATCACATTTGATCCTACCTCAGAAACAAGAAATCCACTGTTGTCTCTCCCACCTTAGATGCACCTCTTGCTTTTTGGGGCTTCCTTTCGTGTAACTCACATACCTACTCAATAACTACATAACTATGTAGTTGCGTAACTACCAAGGTTAGGCAAAGGCAAGTTTTCAGTTGTGCAGTGAGGTTTACAGTGTAATGGCTCTGATAGCAGCAGAATGAAAAAAACACTCTAAAGCAAGGGGCTTGCTTGCTTTTAACAACATTATGATTCTGAGAATGCCTTTATTTCTGCTTATGGATGAAAAATAAGCTGATTTAAAAACTACTCTTTAAAGTCAGGCTGTAAAAGGTGGCATTGCTTTTCTAATACTCCCTCTCAATTCTTCCATACAGCTAATGTTGAGAGTCACATTTTCTATAGAACAGTGACTATACTCTGGTACAGGGTTTCTAGCAAGTTCCTCTGTAGCTTACTCTGGACTTGTTTGCATCTGCACTGTTCTTTCTGTCATAATCTAAAGGTACCACACAGCTTTCCTTTTTGGAGCTTTCTGCTTCCAACACAGGAAGGTAGATGTGCAAGGTTTCTTTTGCAACAGTCTCCTATTAAAAAGGAAAAAAGAATTAATTTTTTATTAAATAAAACATCCCACAATCATACACAAGTCAGGAAACAGTTGTTTCATGTCCTTTTGAATCCAGTAAGTGCTGTGGGAGTGCTCTGTAATGCAGCAGGGTTGAGTGACGTTATCATGAGACACAACTGTTGCAAGACACAGTTAAGTGCCAGGTAAATGAAAGAAGTACCAAGAGGAGTCTGCTGGTGCTGAGGTTGTGGTTTCCACAGTGGGTCTTCTCATCTTTCCTCTTGCCCTGTCTACTAAGTCCCCTGCAAGATTCAAGGATGTGTTACTGTAGACACTGCACTACTCTCCCTAGACCACAGGCTACTGCAAAAGTAGTAAGAACTTTCCAGGTAGGAAGGAGCTACTGAACTTACTCAGCTGTTACTGTCACCTTCCTCTGTTCCCCCACAAGACGTGTGGGCTGAAAAATCCCAACAAATGCACACTAGGAGTGAGCATAAGCCTGAAGCAGAGTGTCACGAGGCAGATGCACAGCAAAAGCTGAGCCTGAAGAAAGCTACAGATGAAGACTGAATCTCTAGCAGAGTAATTCTTCATAGCAGTTGACAGCAATACTGTTAAATTCCTCATTACTTAAGTACGCTCTTGTAAGCTTGGTTAGCACTGCACTCATGGAAACCAAAACTCTTCATTTCTGCTCTAATACTGTGATTTCCTCTGTTGGCCAATCCAATTGGCTATTGCAACAAAATCTGTTATTCTTTATTCAAGAAAGGTATCGCTGGATCCTAGAAATGGCAACACCAAACAAGAGCTTATGTACACGGCAAATACTGCACCAATCCCACTGCAGACTTGTGGGGTAGTCTGTAGTCTGCAGACTGCACTTGAATCATCTGATTAACATTACTCACTGCCCTTCTTCCTGCTCTCAGAATACTGGACCTTGTCAGATCTCACATAAAACTCCTTGGCTACCACTGCAGGAGGGCATTAGGCACAAGCTGCATACACCAAAAATACTCACTATTCCACACATTCACCATTCTGCACAGGGAGAGAGCAAGTGCTCCAGTAGTCACTGAATTCACAAGATGTTTATTGTACTTAATACAACCCACTGGGTGTTGTGTTAATGGCATCTAAACGTCTCTCACTGTCTTCCAGTCCGGGGGATGGACAACTTACATTAAGGAAGCCACCTTTTACCAGGAGACAGATTCTTCTTTTAGTAAATAAAATGCATCTCCTATAGAGTACAAGATGGCAACTCCTTAGTAGAAAATAAACTGTCTAGACAACTCTCTTCAGCTAGTTCCCAATATAGCTTTTCTTTTTATATATATTCAGTCATGCAAGTTTGATCTGGTTTGAGAAGACTCATTTTCTTCATTCAAAGATACAGCAGAAGTTCCAAAATCATTAGGTTGTCTTTTTTGAGAAATGGCAGAGGCCAAGTGAACCGCAGACATGTGCTGCTTAATTACAAACATGAGACGATAACATGCTTGCTTTCTCTGTTCCTCTCCCCATTTTCCCTACTTCTGTAAATGTGTTCTAAATCCATTTATGAACATCCACAAGTAATCGCCACCAAGGAACCTTTAATGACAAGAACTTCATCAAAATTAACCTTCAGGCACCACTGAAGAGATTAAACTACAGCACGGCGTAAAATCACTTTCCTGCCTAAACTCATGCATCTTCTCAAACAGCAGCTCACAGATTTAGACAGAGTATTTGAAGCGTTTACATTCTAAAGGTAATCATCACTTTGCACTCACAGCTTCAACAGTGACTGCACACAGTCAGTTCTGTAAAACACAAAGTATTAAAAGGAAGAAAATAAGTAAATAAGTAATGCCTCTTATTAAAGTTAATTCTATGGATTTGGTATCACTTCCAAGTCTGCATGATGGTGGCAGGCTCTGGTGTTTTTCCCAGGTATCCCCAGTATTGCTCAAAGTCCCAAATTAGCATACACTGATGTTGACCTTAAAGTCCTATGTATGTGAACACTACATAAATATATCTGTGAAATAAAGTCTAGATCACATAAAATAGAAAATCTAACGTGTATTCTATTGGGCAATGCATATGGGCATAGCAATAGTTTTATCACTATATAAAAGTATTTCATAATATTACTTATACATGGAAGACAAATGTTACCATCAACTACATTGATTTAATCAATTCTATGAATCTTTCGAAGATCCTTGCAATAAAATGTTCTGCAACTTGAGCTGCCTGGAAAAGGAAAGTGCTTATGATCTATTTAGTGTGATAATGCTGGCTACAAAATGTAAGAGAAAACATTTTAACATTGGACCAAAAGAAAAACCACACGTCTTTTTTAATCTAAAAGCTTGGTGTGATAAGGAAGAGGAATTAAGGTTACAAAGCAGAGCAACGAGAAAGCAATTTTCCAAAGTCTTTAGACTATCAGAAATCAGACGTGCCAAATGTGCGGTTTCTCATGCTATTTTGTTCCAGCTTCATCCTGAGCAGTCTTGGATACAGCTGTCCCATAATCAAGGAAATGGTATGTCACAGATATTCCTGCAGATATGACACTATGTAAGCCCAAACAAAGAAAAGGAAGATGAACAGACTCCTCAATCTGACCCATCCTTTACCTCTGAATTCTTGACTTCGTAACTTCAGTGGTGTTCCTCCGCTTAAGTAAATACTGAGTAGCATGAAACTTGCTTCTAAAATAAGAAAAGTAATGCTCAGGGGCAGATGATCAAGAGATTCTTAAGAGTTGTGCATTATGCTTTCAGCCCTGGAGTGTAGTTAGCCACAGCAGCTACAGATTATACAAGTTATTTCATCTTGGCATCACAGACGAAGCATCAGAATGAACTTAGGTAAAAACTCAAGCAGAACTCATTCCAAAAAAGAGACCCTCAGAGAAATCCCTCTTCTGGACCCAAAATAACCTCTGCAGGGATGCCATGCACAGCACACATGGTACCAAAATGCCCATGAGGCTTGGTAAACTTTGGCTGCCAACTCAAATAGAGAGGCAGGCTGAAAGGGACCCTAAAAATAGTTTTGACTTTATTTCCACTTTTGCCTTTGCTCTCAAAAGACTCCTGGGCTTAACTGGGAAGAGATCTCACACATTTACCACCTTCCAAAATCAGAGTAAGTGTTTTCACAGATAATGGAACACAAAACCATTTTAGTAGTTTCAGTGAGATACAGAAGATGCAGCTCCAGCTGACAAGTACTTGGTCACTGATCCCCATGCAGATTTCAGAATGTCACAAGGTATAATTGTGTGAAAAAACAAGGATGATGTTTTGCAGGCTTTCACACAAATGATTTTTCTTAAATCACCAACTTAGCTTTGAGAGTAAGCTTCTACCCAAGGGAAACTGATGCAAAAACTCTTCTCCTCAAAGCTGGGTTACAGACAACTGCCCATCCTCTTGCTAACTCATCATAAGCCCTTGTAGTCTTAGAGTCAAACATGGAAGGAAATATGCAACCATCACCATGAACCACAGCCAGAACATAGAGCAGGGTTTGGGAGCTGGGCTGCTGCAGTTTCACCCCACAGCAGCTTCCTGGAACAGTTCTGCTGGTGCAAGCTCTGCATACTCGGGAGCACATGGCACTTGGCGGAGTGCTCACGCCACACGAGCAGGACCAGTCACTCTCAGCCTTTCCAAAGTTTTGAAAAGCATCCTCCAGAGCCAGGCCTACCACAGGCAGAGGCCGGAACCTGCAGGTTGGCCCCACTGCTCCTCAAGGCCTCAGTGACCAAGGATGGGGCCACTCTGCTTGGCCACGTGATGGCACCTTCTGCCCATCACCTTCTGCCTATGGCGGTGCCGTGCAGCCCTGCAGCTTGCTGCCACCTGAGAAATCATGGTCACCTTGCCCATGCACCAGACTTCCAGATCCCTGCCCTCAGGCTGGACACCACCACTTGTCTCCCTGGGAATGATGGCACCATGGCACAGCTGGAGGGAATGGGGGCAGACAGACCTTTGCCACCTCAGGGGAAGGATGAGCGGTGCCATGTGCTGCCGACTTGCCCTTCACCTTCCCACGAGCGCAAGAAAGCTTGGCAAAGCCAGCGCAGACCTTCTTGCTGTTTGCCAGGCCTACTGCTGCTGGACTGGGGGCACAAGAGCCTAACACGCCATGGTGGGGAGGCTGAGGGTGACACAAAGAGGCAGCAGAGGCTGTGGCGGCTTCTCCCATTTATTCGTTCCGCGCGTGGGGCAAGAGCGGGCGCTGCTCTTCCGTGGGAGGCAGCTCCTCGGTGGGTGGCAGCTCATAGGTGACACAGAGGGAGGAGAAGAGACAGCCTAGGAAGGACATCAGGCTGGCGAAATACATGGCACCGCTGGCACTGCCCACAGCTGCTGTCAGTGGTCCCATGGCCAGGGCCACGAGGATCTGCGCCAGGAAGTACTGGCAGCTCAGCAGGGAGATGTCAACGCCCATCCCACGCCGTGTGCCCTCCGCCTGTGAGCCTACAAACTGTGAGGGACACACTATAAGGGGGCTGGTGGTGCTGTGGGAGCCCCTCTTCCCTCCCTGGCCCAGGGCTCACCTCATGGCTCTGGTAGTAGTCGCAGAGCAGGGAGTAGGGCAGCGTGCAGAGTGTGGCAAAGAGAATGCCGTAGGTAGCACAGAGTGACAGCACCACATAGACATTCCTGGAGAGTGTGGCCAGACCCGTGCCGAGCCCAAAGGACAAATATGCCACAAAATACAGTGTCCGCGTGCTGAACCGCTCCTCCAGCTTCTCCAGCGCGGCTGCAAGACAACGGCATGGCATTTGGGGTGAACTGCAGCCCTCCCTGCCACTAGCTTGTCAGTGGACCCAAAGGGTCCACCTTTGGGCCCTACCTGTTAGGTAGCCACATCTCAGCAGCAATCATTAAGTCTTTGAGTAATTGGCAGCTTAAACATGAGCACCAAGGGCTCCTTCCAAATCCTACTGCCATGATGCAGCCTTACTGCCCTATCTGTGTGGAGGACATGGCAGAGCTGAAGCCAGAGGAGTAAATGGGAATTCCTCCCCAAAGGCAGGGGGCAGAGCAAGCGGATGCACTACACACATGACAAGGTACTCGGGTGGTGCATGAAATGGGGTACTCTGCCAGGGGCACGTGGGCACTGAATGCTGCTCTGCCAGAACTGTGCCTATGGCAGCTGCATGTATTTCTGGATTCAATGTACATTTAAAATGCCACTTGTGAAAGGAACTATATACTAAGAGAGATGTGTTTTCACTGGACTGCTGACTGCATCTGCTTAGCAGGCCAAGCTAACTAGCCGAGATATACAGTGAACAAGAACAGTCTGCTTCAGCACTCATGCCATGTGATAGGCTATGTGCAACATAAATGCCAGACTACTTGTTGCACAAACACCACTTAAGGAGTGGGTGCATGCATCTCACAGCAGTGGCTAAGATGGCTTTACCAAGTACCTGAATAGAAAGCAGCACTGAATGCATAGATGCACATTCCCCAGCAGCCCATGGTGACCCCAGCGTTGTACTTCTGATACTCATCTGAGTTGTGAGGCGCTTTTGGATTCCCTTGAAACACTACTTCTCCCATGAAGTCAGTGTAGAAGAGTAACATCCCCTCAAACGAAAGCCATCCTGAAAGAAGCCAGAAAGTAACCTATTAGGATTGCAGAGTACCTGTTTCCCCTTGCAAGCTCACATGGACACTATTAGCTATACTACAAACCACAGCTGAAGACAGGCTGTACAACATGAGTATTACATAAGGTTCAGCCACATTCATCCCAGACTGTTGCTCCCCATGCATTACACTACAGTGTTTGTCAAAGACAATCAGGATTTTAAAGACCAAAGTTTATCCCTTGAATTCCTAAGCAGAATCCTAGAGGCTGACTGTAGGCTACAGAATACTGGTTTAGCAAGACAGAAAAATAGATGACAGCAGCCTGAGCTGCCTTCAGGTTTTGACAGGACAACACTCAGTTTCACAGAATAGCTCATCATGTAGTCGTTTCAGGTTGCTGCTGTCCTCCCACATAGAACTGGAAGGAGTGCTTCTTATGTCATGGTTGCAGCATTCTAGAGCACCTCTGACAGAGTTAAAAACCTCCTACTCACAAACAAGTATCACAGCCACTGATGCAGGCAGTATCTTGATTCCTTTCACAGTTAATGCATATTAACTGCCTGTCACCTTTAGTCCAATAACTGGATTGCTTGCAAGCCCTTCCTAAGCATCAGTCACACACTGGTAAAAGTAAAGGTAACAATGCACAGGTTCTGAGCACTCCTGTACCCCCTCACAGCCTGTTCTAGGACCCCTATACACATGCTGTCAAAGGGAGGGAAGTGTAAGCAGGGAAATACAACTACTCTCATCTTTCTGCTTGGTAGTGCCAGCTTCAAAGTGGTTTTAAAAACTAAATAAATATAGGATTGTAGGCTTTACTGATTTGTTGTTTGGGTTTTTATCTTACTGTTCAAAGAAACTGAATACCAGAAAGTACCTTATTGGGGAATGTATACGGAACAAATCATGTCCTCTCAAGTTAGCAGCCATAGATAAAACATTTAAAAGCATTCACCTGAGGTAGAGTACTTCACAGTGAAAGCAAGACAGCGCTTTCTGCATACCTAGGAAGTGGTTGATGCAGAGATTGCGGAGAGCCTTGGGCATCTGGCAGATGGTGGAACAAAGGAGTTTCATGGAGAGTGGTTGCTCAGTGGTCTCGCTTGATCCATTCAGCTCACTCTCGTATTTTACTCCATTCAGCAAGATATTAGCAACCTGTACCATAAGAACTCCCAGGTCAACACACACACTAAGAAAAACACAAACATCCTTTGAGCGAACTTATGGAACATTACACACCTATCTGATCATCTGAAAGTTAAACTCTGCTGCTGCAGTACACTGACTTAGAGATTGAGAACAGTGTATGTAGGAGATTAAGAACAGTCTATAAACTGTAAATTCAGCCATGGAACAAATGCTAAATGGCAGCACTGTACTACAGTATTCAGTATGCTTCAAACAGTACTCCTTATTTCTCTAGGGCATTTGGCAACCACTTCCAGATGCTAGCATAGGGAAGGCTGTACCCATAGCCAGGTGAATCTGGCTCCTGAAGTTTTGGAGACATCAAAGAAGAGGCTGGTTTCAACTGAAACACATTGCTTGCTAACCTTGATGCCGAATCTCTATGGGCACAGTATGTAAAATCCTGGCCCTAAGGAAGTCTGCTCTCACAAACTTGGTCTAAGGACAGTAACAGCAATGAACAAACAAAAAACCCCACACCTCCCCAAAAAAACCAACCCCAAACCCAACAGAGGACAGTTTACCTCATCCCGGATCATAAAAAAATGAGCCAGCACACAGAGGTCTCAGACATTCCAAGTTATCACCAACAGTAGGAGGTGAGGTCAGTCTTATGCCTGGGCAAGGGAAACCTCACCTCCCTGGTGGAATCAGATAGCATGACTGCCATAAGGAGAAGCTCATGGGAGAATCCTATCCCTGGCCCTATCTTGCAGGTATTTCTGTGAAAAGGGAAGATACAGGCTCAATAAAAATGTGTCTTTTTCTGCTCTTGTGTGGCAGCTCCCTGGGTCATGAACCAGGGCTAAATATACCAACCTAACTTTCACACATGGCCCACAGTGGGAGCAGAATGTTCCCATTTCTGCCATCTTAACAAAGGCAGCTGTCAGACTGCCAGTCATAACTCACATCCTACCCCCTCTTTTACCAGTAAGGTCATACCAGGTATGCTGCTCCCACAACTTTCATGAGCAAATTGTCATAAGCAGTCTAAAATGATGAATTTGTGCATCACATGCTTAAAACTATAGAAGAAATTAAAAGAATGCTCACGTTTACATGGTCAGATCATTGATTTTCTGCCCTTACCTGTTGGCTGAAGGTTACATTTCTTCTTCTGCTATTTTCTGGACAGTGTCCTGTTACGATATCTGGAATGGCTAAGGTCTGAGGCCTTTTCAGGATCCCTGATGACCGTGGCTTTATTGTATCCAGTGAGCCCACCCTCAGCACCTCGCCGTCAGGCCCCGGTGTTATGCTGCTCTCCCCTTGCTCCAAAACTCCATTTTGTCCTTGGTAACAGCCATCAGGCACCCGAGGAAAGCTGACACTGACCGGCTGTCTGGGCAGGCTAGCTGGAAGTGCTATGTAACTATTGTGCCCGCCTGTAAAACAGTCTATAAGCACACTGTCAATATTTGAAGTCCCAAATGATGACGCAAACTCATTAATTCCCGTCAAGGAATTGTCTCTGCTGATAAAACTGCCATATTTGGGTGTGAGAGGGCTCAGGGGGGAAACGGGACTCGTAAAACTTGCACGTAAGTGAGCTGAGTTATGAGAAGCAAAGTTTTCATTTACACCCTCCTCAAAGAAGAAAGGTGGAGAAGGAGGAAGAGGAAGACTTGGACTCTTCATCACCTTTTTCTTCCTGACAAAGGACCTTAAGGGTCTTTCTGGAATGCTAATTAGAGTCAGTACAGTAGTGATAGCCAGTGTAACTGAGGTGAAGACATAGATGACACGAAGTTGCCCTCCCACAGCTTTTCCAAAACTGGTTTTATCCCAGTGTATTCCTCCAACAACATAACCAAAGCCACCTCCAAGACCTGGTGGAAAAACAGAGCCAAGATTATCTTCCCTAGCCAATCCTGGAAGTCAGTAACAGCACCATTCGTCTAATGATTCGTCAGTAGAATCCAACATGTTAATTCTGATTTACTAGTCAAGCCTTTTTCAATTCAAATGCAGTAATAAACACAGTTATCCATGCCACAAGGACAGTCTGATGTACGAACACAGTACAGAAAGAGGGAGAAGGTCAGTGCTGTAAAAGTCATACAACAAATAATTAAAAACTGCAGTTCTTTCTTTGCCATGAATAAACCACTTTACCTTCAGCTATTTCAGTCCGTAAAACAGAAGTGTTCACCAGCCTCGTGGCAAGGCTCTGCAACCAGTCAGCTAAGACTGTTTTCCTGAAAGTAAGTGAAAATCCATTTTCCTTACTCAGTTAGAGGAACACAGATCTAACTGTGTCCAAGACAGACTGAATCACTTCAGAAGTGTAGCAAGCTCATTATTCAACATGTTGTCAATGTGCAAAACTGCCACTGCATTTACTACCAATGAACACAGAAGTTCTGAGGGCACTGGATACTACTCTAGTCCATTAAGATGGAGAAAGGCCTATGACACTATCCTTTCTTTCTTATGACCACATTCAAGTGTGAAACAGCCCCCTGACGGTGACGAAAACTAGACTAGGCCAGCACAGCAACTGAAGATGACAGCAGCGAGGGATCATAGTGCCCATTACGTGCTTTAACCTTCAATAGAGCGACTTTTTAAAAAAGCTATTTTCCACACCTGCAGGAAGCTGAACCTCTTCCCTCAAGGGATTTTGTTTCCATAGCTGTTATAAATGATGCTGAGAGACCTTCAGCTGAACAACCCAAGATTGCATCTTGTTTGACTTTTGGTAGTTACAAAAGCCTTTTACAGTAAGCACGAGTTTGTTTTCAAAGTTAATTAATGTCACCTCTCCAGATATTTGGTTATTAGGCTTATACAGGAAAAGACCAGTGATTTACATTCTGCTTTCTTGCAGAGGGCTTGTTTACTTAGGTCTCACGTCACCCAGGAAGCACCAAGAAAGCATACCTGCTAACAAAGCGTGGATGTTGAGGCCCCTGTCTTGATCCACTGGGCTGCACACATCCATCATGTAGGCATGACTGGGATTGTCTGCTGAATCTGCGCTGAAGTCCATGAGGACAACACCACAGACAGTAAGAACGATACCCCATTTGTGGTCATTCACAGTGTCAGACAAGGTGCTTCCTATATCTTTGCCATTAAGCATAAGAGAGAGCCCAAGCAATGCCCCTGTGAATGAAACCAAATCAAAATCAGTCAACTGACTGCTTGTAAGTAAAGAAACCTGCGCTGCTCCATGCTCTAAAAGCATTACACTACCTGCACAGCCTTGCAGCAAGCACAATTGCCCTTGTTTAGACCATCACAGTCTGGGGAATGAGTGTGGCTTATAAGATATACATAGCCCTTTTCCACTGTTCAAACTTAACAAATGTCTGGAGTTGGTTTTGGTTACAGAAAAACATCCCTGACCCTCAAAACATCACCTCTTCAGACTCTGACAAGAGAAGGTTTTATGTGTGTATCTCCAGCTGCCAAAGCATCACCTTGGCGCCACTCACCACCTTTAGACCCACAATATCCAACATTTCGAAGACATTTTGTTCAGCCTAGTGCCACAGGGGACCTTACAGAAGGGAGATGGCTCCACATTCCAAGTGTTACGCCCATCGCTTCTAAAAGACGCACCTATTGCTAAGACCAGAATGAAAGGTCGTCTCCTCCCAAATCTTGATGTGCATCTGTCGCTCCAGGCTCCCAGCAAAGGCTGTAGCAAGAATCCTAGTAAAAAGGAATCACCAATAAGTAGCATTTTTCTATGAGCCTGTTTCACAGGGGAGTTAAACTAAGTAGCTTAAAAGGCAGGTAAAGGCAGGACACCATGGCACAGCAATATCCCCAGTCAGTAGCCGTCACCTGGATGCACAAACAGCACACTGCCTGGCACTGTCCAGGTCAGGGGCTGAATAACATAATGTGCCACTGCTCATTGCCATGGCAGTTCCTTACCCACTATTTCACCTACCCCATCCTAGATGGGAAATCCCCTGAAGAACTTGGAAGATAGCAGGAAGCAAACAGGCAAGTCGGAAAGGTGCCCACATTACCCTGGGCCAGCCTGTGAGTAGAAGCCTATCTACTCTCTTCTTCTGAAGCACACCACACAAGCATGGGAACAGGCAGAACAAAGTTTCCAAGTGGTAACAGCCCATCCTATGGTTCTTCCCACAGTAACAGATATGCTTCCACCCTGCCTCTGTGCTAAGGCCTGTAACAGTAGTAGCTGATGACTTTTCATTAACAGAAGGCTTTGCTTTAAAAAGTTAAACAGGAGAAGGCAATACCACCCTGCTTTGTTCACACATCCCAGGGAACTGTCTGTGTATGCTTTTTTTCCTAGGGACATGAATGGATACATTGATCCTCTTTTGCTAGTTTTTAAATATAGGAACAGAGCAAACAAAGCTTACCCTCGCAAAAAACCTAAAAGGGTCATAAGCCATTAAGAGAACTGCCCTTTTGATCACACCGGGCCCATTTCAGGCAAGACACAGCAAGAATCATTCTCCATTTGGTTGTCTAAAATTATGACTAGTGCTTCTTAACCTTGAGAGCACACAGAATATACTGTATGAACAGCTGAGGTAGAGAAACCAAGAACATATACCTTGTGTAGTAGAAAAAAAATGAGGGACGAAATAGTGAAAAGTTACCTAATATAGGGCTGATGAACCACACCATTCCATACAGTTGGTCTGGAAGCCCCATCTGAAGCAGCACAGGGGTAACATAGGCTGTTTCTATGGCATAGCTGAACTCGAGCCCGAAGAGAATGCACCCATTAAAGAGGAGTTCTAGGAAAGACCTCTGAGGCTGAAGATCCCCAAAGTCAATCAAATCAATAGGACATGGAGTATTTGGTGGTGGTGGTGGCGAAGGGCGAATGTGTTTTCTCCTCTTTGGATGTCTCTTGAAGTTGTTGGCCCGATGACTTATGTGCCGTGTGACCGATCCAGAATAGCCTGGAACTTGGGACCTCCAGATTTCCTGAGAAGCCACATTTGGCAAGAGTGCAGCATCACTGACAGGAGTGGTTGCAGATGGTGGAATCATCACAGGTAGGTGTCTGGCAGAAAAATAGCTCAGAATAATATGGTTGAGTAAGAAAAACTTTGCTTATTTCCATTTACTGAAGTTCAAGCCATTCTCAACATTTCACATACTGAGTGCAGCCTTCGTATTAGTTACAACCTTTTCTCTCCATCTCTTGACACAAGGCATGTATGTTTTATGGGCACATCTCCTCTGTCTTTGGACAAATGTGACACCAGAGAGCCTATCTTGGTTACCTGGGCATTGCCTACCCTCACTGGGTTTTCAGACTGACATATTTAACATCATTAGCAGTCACTCATGTCACACTTCCCAGGAGTTTCCAGAACAGCAATGGGTTTACATTTATCTGCAACTCACTCAAGCTAAATTAAGATAAATCACAACCTCAGTCTAAGTTGACAATAAAGCAAAGCTGTGGTTTGGCTGAAGATCCAGACCCCTGCTGCAATGTGAAATCACCTTCCGGTAGTGATCCTACCATTCCTGCTGTCTGTGCTGAGGCCAAGGCTCAATGCAAAACTTTTTTCGCAATGATTGAGTTTTTCTTCCTATTCACATTCCTGAATTCAGCAGAGACACTACATTGCAAGGACAGGGTCTGATTCTCTGCTTCTTGCAGGTTCTATTTCCACAAGACTTTACTGAAGCACCCAAAGAATGTGGTTTCAAAGTTCAGACTACACAAGCTGAACACTTGGATGAAGTCAGCTAATGACAAATGTGCTTGGAACCAGGAGCTGATACCATTTCAGCGCAGGAACTGAAGTTTCAAAGTAATTCCTGAGAAGATACATACCCCACAAGCCACCCTCTGCATGACTGTTCTCTGCTCACAGATTAGTGCCATTTGAGTGCTCCACAGCCTCCTTGGGTCTCATCAGAATCGCTCCTATAGCCAAAGCGTGCATACTGTGGTAGGTAAAACAGCCAAATGCTCCAAATAGCAGGATAGATCCCAACAGATCTGCTGAATTAACGGACCACATGTGACATCCTGCCTCTCATTGCCAGAAACAGAAACAGCTCGTAAGTGAAGTCTAATCTTTTCTTGACTCACTCTTGTCCTAAGACCAAAGGCTGCTGCTGCACAAGGATGGCTCCGCATTATCCCACACCTCTTCAGGAAAACCCTCACAGCTACACACTAGTAATCAAAACAAATGTCTTACTTTTTTTTTCCCCTGGGGAAAAATCTCCTGCCTGTTCTGCTACTTTGACTGTATGGAATTCCCAGATTTTCATTTTCTGCTACTTCCTCCAGTGCATTTCACCCTTCACTCCTCCTGTAGCACTTAGTCCATGCAATGCCATTCTTCACTGCCTATCTCCCACTGTGATCAAAAGCACAACTCCATAAACCCATGTTTACCATCACACTTCAGTGTGCTTCAGCACAGTTGTGGGATGGTGCCCTACGCAGAACAAACCTCAGGTACATGCAAGCATTCAAAGAGAGACATTGCACAATGAAAAACTGAATGCTAAGCACCTCGTAGAAGACTGCAGTTGGGGTAACTTTAACTGTATTTGGGGCCTGAGGGTAAGATGGAAGGGTGGGAGTGAGAAGACATCTACTGAAGTATTGCTAACATTGTACCACAGGCTTCCCCAAGACTGCTCCTCTTCAGACCAATATGCATATCACGTAAGAGAGAAGAACAAGCAATTCGTAACTCTAACTATGCATGGGCCTTGACAATGCCCATCTCACAAGGCATCAACAGCAAGTGCATTTTGTTGGGAAAGCTCATTAGACACAAAGTACTTAGAGAGGACTACCAGAAGGAGAAGTGTGTGCAGACTGTATGGATACCCTTGACACTGATTTCACAAATTACTGAAAATTTCACATGACTCATGTCTATCATAAGCAGAGTACTTACTTTGCAGGAGTATTTTTATCAGCTTTCAGGTCAAAGTAATTCCCTCACAATCAGAATTAGTCAAAAATTAGGAGAGAGATACCTGAAACATAACAAAAACCCAATCAGATTCATGATGGATGTTCTAACAACCCTTGCACACAGACACACGACAGCTGTGCTAGCACCCTCCTTCAGCAGTGGCTAACCATCTTGCCATTTGCACCCAGGGTGTTGATTTCCCTACATTCATCTATTAGTTTCACTTCCTACTAGATCTCCCTTTATTTTCCTGTCTCATTACAAAGAGATTGTAAGTGGCAATGTTTTAGCAACAGAAGAATGACTCAGAAATACACATGGTGATCTGCAATTATTTAGAACAAAAGGCTACTATTGACAGCGTATCACATCACCAATCCAGCACAAAGTCAGCCTAAAACTATGAGTTGAGCCTAATATTCCTGACTGCCCATTCTTCCCAGCTTAGGAACAGAGGACATCTTCAGAGGACTTGATCCTGTCCTCAGATGAATCTACCCAGTGATCACAACAGCTGCAAAGCAGGAAACTTCTCCTGCAGTGTAATGTGGCTGCTTACACCGTCACTAGTTTATCTGTGATTTTTGGCACTTGATGCTTGTTACACCAACAACTGCGCATCCCAATCCGCACAGCCTCGGCGACACTGGCCCTGCCGCCTGGTACCTGCAGACAAACGCGCGTGGCAGGCAGGGCCCGGCCATCACTGCTCCTCCTGGGGGCCTCCTACGACGGGAAAGTCTCTCCTCTGGCAGAACCTGGTCCCGGTTTTCCTGCGGTGGTACCCAACACGCCGCAGCCATCAGCGATGCGGGGAAGGGCCGGCCCTCACCGGGACCTGCCCGGCGCTACGGCCTTGTCACCCGAACGCTCCAGTCAGCCGAGAACGCGCCGCCGCACCCCGCCCGGGCCCCCGTTCGGCGCGCACGGAGCGACCCTCACACGCCCGTCGGCACCGGCACCTACCGCAAACCCTGCCCTGCCCGGCGGCCTCACCACAGCGGCGCCCGGCCCGGCCCCGCACCGCACCGCGCCTCCACGCCGGCCCAGCCCCAGTGACGTCGTCCCGCACGGCCGCAGCCCGACCCGGAGCGGCGGAAGCAGCCGCCCCTCGCTCACTGGAGCGCGGCCGGGATCCGGGGAAGTCCGCAGGGCCGAGGCGAGGCCAAGAGCGATGTCAGGAGCCGCGCTTACCGCGGGCGAGCAGCGTCTGCCGGCTGTAGCGATGCTCGCCCCAGGCAGGTGCAGGTCACCATTCCCGCTTTTCCAAAGACTTATCCCATATTGGCACTGGAACTGCAGGGGATGTAGACTGGGATAGGAAGGTTTTTAGGTGGAGCGGAGACAGTTTTCGATAAGCCCTTAGGGTAGATGCTGTAGATGACGCTGCACTTCTTTCTTTTCCCCTTCCTTGGTTAAAGTGACTTGGCGGTTTTGGTTTATAGTGCCACATTTTGTGCTCATGTTTCGAATTTCCACATGGTTGCAAAGAAAGATGTCATTGTAGTGCAGTCTGCTCTGTATATTCTTTTAAAACTTCAGACTTGGGTCATTAAGCATTAAGGATGCTTAACTTTATCTCCAGAGGTTATAACACTGCACGAATCCTTAGTTCTTTCATTTAGCTCTTGCAGAATTTTTTGTAGCAGCCTCAGTCCCACCCACCATTCCATGTGTTAAGAGCGTTCTGCAAATACTGAGCAGATGAACATTTAAGAGCCCCAGTCCTAGTCACTGAGGACAACTTTTTGTTCCACCTGGGCACGGAGAACGTGTTACATTATTAACGCTGTCAGGCAGTCGTAGTCATCATACACACTGATTTTTCCTGTAAGCATTTTTGAGACATTAAACTCACATTTACTCAATATTCAATTAAATAAGACTGACTGTTTAGAACTTACGAGGCTTAACTCTGAATGTTTTAGCATAGTTTGTCCACTTGGGAAGGCGGGACAAGGCATTCTACTCCTTCCTAGCTTAGCAACAAAGTAGAGAACGAAAGCAATTGCTGCTGTGCATTCATCTAGCAGCAGCCTCTGGGCTTTAGACAAAACAGAAACCAAAAATCTCCTGTTCCCTGTGAGCTTACACATAAATTGCAGTTGAAACGTAAAGATACTAATTTACTTTGTACAAATTTAACCCAACAGCATTCGAAAGAGTGAGTTTTGGTGATGAATGCCTACTGCTATGAATCTGCACTGTTCCCTACTACCTTCTCTGGCTGCAGGATGTTTTTCATTCACTTTCACTTCACATTCACTTTTCATTCACAACTCTCTTATTAAGTCTTTCCACGCAGCAGCTTCTGACAGTGTATTCACCTCTCTGCTTGTTTACAGCTTCATGTTAGGCTTCGCTGTTTCTTTTGCCAGAAGACCTTACTTGCCTCACTCAGATCAGGACCATTCCGTTTCTTGGAAACCTCTTTTCTATCCCCTCATAATCCTTTTCTCTGAGATAAACATTAGCTCCAGTTGAGTGAAATTCTGTGCGAGCTACCAACAAAGAGGATGTTGTTCTGTCACTTGAACGGTTTTGTTTGTGTGATGTTGGGTGTTCCTTTTTCTTTTTTCATCTTGAAATCAAGGTAAACATCTCTCAGTTAGGTTCAGTGGCTTTGCAATGTCCTTCAGTCATTAAACCACTGTGATTCACCTGGAACTGGCAGCTTTCTTTTCCAAGCATGACTTAATTCTTTTTGGGAGAGAATCAAAGTCTGTACCAAACAGACACGCTGTGAAAGTTGTTCTGTGCTCAGGGGCTGCTGCTTCAGACCCAAAGGCCACATGAATCCTGCAGCAAAGATTAATATATGCTCAATGATGTTCTGTGGTATGGAATACCCCTCTGGCTAGTTCAGGTCAGCTATCCTGGCTGTGCTTCCTCCCAGCTTCTTGTGCCCCTCCTCACTGGCAATGCATGAGAGCCTGAAAAGTCCTTGATTAGGGTAAGCACTATTCAACAACAACTAAAACATTGGTGTGTAATCAACATTCTCAGACTAAAGCCAAAATACAGCACTGCAGTGCCTACTAGGAAGAAAATCAACTCTATCCCAGCCAAAACCAGGACAGATATCAGTTGAAGAAGTACATTTGTATTTCTATAAATGCCAGTCATGCCAATAAAGTCTATGTCCTGTGGTATTGTCAGTACAAATATAGAGTAAGAAGGAAAAAAGGAAGTGAGTTCAAACAAGGTGAATATGCATTTCAATTACACATTCTTAATGCTTATATGGTAAGAAGACCTTACCACGTAAATTACACTGCCCTAGCATCCCTTACATGCCAACTGAGTAGGTGGTAGGGAAGCTGGTGGGAGGCTAATACAATGTAAGAACATAAAGAAGTCTCGTATATACCAGTTTGCACACCACCTCCATATCTGGCCCACACCATATTGTCATAAGATTTTAATAGTCCAGATAAATCAGTTCCTGAACCTGGATTCACCAAACTCCTACACTGGCTGTATTAATGGATGCAATTAAACATTTAAAAGGGCACTTGAATTTTTACTTAAAAGAAGGAAAAACACAGGAAAACACCCTCCTCCTCCAACAAACACCAAAACCAGCCCCAGAAACAAACCACAGTATTTTTATGCTGCAGAATGAACAGCAGTGGTAAGAGCACTCATCTATTTGCATTAAAATTGAGTTGTCAATTCATTGAGAAATTTAATATAGTGAACTCCTATACAAGAACGTGATTTTTAAAAGAAACAAGTATGTGTATTCTGACAACTGCCTCTGCACTTCCTAACTCTGCACTTGTGTGGATATAACAAAAAGTACAAAAGGAGTTTGTGTCTGCTCCCATCCTTTCCAGGAACAGATCAAATCTACCATATTCTTTTCAGGTAAAGGTGAGGCCATGCTCCCAAAACAATCCATCAAGAATTATCTTCAGGATGCCCCTGACAAGCATGCAAGCAACTACAATGCTGTGTGTAAAGCTCTAATAATAGGAAAAGACAGAAATGCCCCCACTATCGACAAATAACACATGAAGCAGGACACAGTGTTCAAACTGTTTTACAGGTGGTTTTTTGCTTTGGGATTTTTAGACAAGAAAAGTCTTTAGGAAAGAACCAATTTGGTTTCCTAAAACCTGGCATGCTATCACCGTACTAAAGAAATGTCAGTAATCTATCAGCCCAGCCTACAGCTGCTGTATCAAATGAAAAGCTGTGGTGCTGTGGTGCCTTCTCAAGCCTCAGAGGATTTTTATTCAGGAAAATGTCACTAATGCTACACTTCACTGAAACCATTCAAGTGTTGCACAGAGACAGCCCAGTAGCTTTTCTTCTACTGGTTTGTACTTGATTTGACTCATGCTTAGTTTCAGACGTGCTGTTTCCACAGTAGCACTGTGTATGCATCAGTCGTTTGTTGCTGCTCAATGAGCATTTCTACTTGCTTCTGCGGGACAAACTTGTGCTGCCCTAAATATACTATGAGGGCATTTACCTGTCTCCTGCCCTCAGCAGACAACCACCCCTTCAATGTCCCTCTCCAATGAAAACCCAGCACAGTTCATAGAATTAGTCACTAGAGGGCACTAACAGAATCCAGAAGGTTGAGAACGCACTTGGAATCAGAATGCTACAGTCCTACAAGCAGTTTATAGAGTCCAAATGGCAAGTTTTGCGTTTACTTCCTAACCAGCTCCTGCAACCAGCACTTTAAGATACAAAACCAGGAAATTTTCCAGTAACTGAATGAAAGAAGGCTGAGGAAAATCCTCTGAGGCAACACGCGTGCTAAGGTACATTGACCATGCACTTCTGGACAAATGCTGAATAAAAATGTTAACTGCAGACATGTAAGATATTTACCATGCAAGATATTGGTGCAGGAACACACAAAGCAGTGTGTCAAACCCACTGAAGTACAGTATTTCATTTCATTGTGATGCCTCAAGTGGACTGTGCATTTCACAAGAGACAAAGACATGATTATGCCCCAAAGACCCTGCAGGGCTTTTTCCTGGATCTGACAAGCCACAGAAAGATGACAAGTTGCATGTCAGGAAAGCAGGAGCGAGAATCCTGGATGCAGGAACTTGCAGTTACCCAGGGCAAGCACAGGCTATGTATATTTTAGAACTGAACTCAACTTTCATTTAGAGATAGAGCATAAATAGACACTACTGTCATCCCTGCTGTGTTACCTGAATAGCTCAATTCCTTGCTTCTCATAGTAATTGTGAGCTGCAGCTTCCAGCCAATAGGTCTTATTATTAATAAGATCAAAGTTTTCTTGTCTACCAGGTGTCTTTTTTGATATGATTCAGTATACTTCTGATCTTTTATTGGGGAAGGAAAGCAGAACTAGTGATTAGCGAGACCTGGAAACCTCAAATCATTGCTTTTGTGAAGGCCAAGTGTAGGGCAGCACAAGGAAGTGCCAGGCAACCACTGTACCAAGCACTGATGAAGAGGAGGTTGGGTGAGGCACCCTGCACCCGGCTGCAGGCAAGCATGGTGGTGGTGAGGGCTGTCACACAGCATCACCCTCGGTGGGAGAGGTGGTGAAGAGTCCCAAAGAGGTGCTGCACTGGCAGGGGCTCAGGCTCATTCAGCAGTGACCAGACAGAGACACTTGAAGCTCAGGAAAGAAAAGCAGCATGGCACTGAGTGGTGCATGGTGGGCACTGGAAGAAGACTGGAGGTGCACCTGCCTCTTGCTAAGCATTCATTAAAGCTTTGGTTTATTAATTGGCTCCACACCTTGTCTAAATTGACTTTGGAAGCCTATGGGAAGTACTGCTCCACTTCCCTGTGTTTATCACAGGGGAAATGAGAAACCACCAGGTCCCTGGGGCTAACTACTTTCTTCAAAATCCAGCATTGCTCTATGTTTCTGACTCAGTGCAGCGTTTAATTTTCTGCTGAGATTGTATCTATATTGCATTACAGAATGAGTTGCAATAGCACTCGATGTTAACTGCATGGCACAGACTGCTCCCTTCTCTCCATTGTATCAGTTACCAAGAAAAACCAGAAAGTCTGCTTCTGCTGTTTTTAATTTAGCCTCTTTCATCCATACAGTGCCTGTCAGACAGGAGAGGCAGGGGCTGTCACCCCCTTTCTGCCTGAAAGTGTCTAGCAACAAGACAGATACTATAGGCATGTCGACGCGCCGCCCCAAACAATCAGTTACCCTACAGAGACAGACAGATATTGGGGTGCAGTACAGCTACTTGGTACACAGATACAGACAAGTACTGTAATATGCCTGGATGGCCCCAAAGCCACTCTAACAGCCTTGTCTGCCTCTTGCATCCACTGAGGCAAAAGAAAGGGCAGAGATGAAGTAAAGGGCACCCCAAGCCACTCTCAGAGCTTGGCAGTCTCTTTCAGAATCTAAAACACCAAAGCAACCCTCAAAGCACCAGAGTACAGCAGTAACCAGACTTCCACAGAGTGTTAGAACAAGCAGAGGCTGTGTATCCTGACTTGTATAGTGCTCTGCTATTTCAGTGCAGTGTATGAATGGCGTTTGAAGAAAACTGATTAACTGTTATACTGGAAAGCAATGCCTGCAGGACTAGCATGTAGGTCTTTGGAGATCTTTTAGTGGCACCTTTCAAACACAGCCTCCCACTAAACCAACAGGAAGGTAGTCATACCAGATCAGAGAGCAGTCCTGCTTCCAACAGGGGCTATTCCTGGACACTTGGTTGCTGCTATTCACAAGCCTGATTTTTGCTTCTACATTTCTAAATAGATGATTTGCCTTGGTACTCAATTTGTTGAGTGTTTCCAGGTAAGTCGAAGTGCTATAAGAATCTCCTTCTGATTTCTTACCATTTGGTAAGGACTTTTCCCTTTTTGGCAGATCATTCTCAAAACATTTTCTACTCTCCCCTTTCAGCCGTAAAGAAACCCCTCTGACCAGCGCCCAGCCTGTAACATGATGGCTGCAGCCTGGAGTTCCTCTGGGATTAGCCTGCATTTTCTTAGGGGAGAGGAGAGGAAAAAAGGAAAAGAAGAGGGAGGGAAGGGGAGAGAGGAACAGAACATTCTGTCAAATAAACATTTGCTAATGCTGTTGAGCAAGAGGAATGGAACAGGTAGTAAGCAGTAACCCAGATTAACTATCTGCTAGGGCAAACACACACTACGCAAAGATTCCCTGTACACTGGATGGCATCTCTGCATTGAACACATTACACCGATATATTAATTGATCTCTCCAAGAGCAGCCATGACCTTTGGATACAAAATTGGAGGTCAGGCCTCAAAGTAATCTAATTTATCTCCTGCCTGGTAGAATAAAACCAGACTTGCTGTTAGTCTGACTTCTCTACTTTCTTTTTTCTCCCATGAGAAGTGACTTCTGCAAGTGTACAGTCAGTTTCTCAGTAATATTATCAGCTCTTCAGGTATAGAACTAGCAGAGCTTGCCAAGAATCCATAGGTTTGATTCTATATGAAAGTTTAGTGCAACTTCTAGGTCAGCTTTAGGTCTGAAGACCAAACATGTAGGAATCAGAAAATGAGTAACTGGTTCCTTTCTGCTGAGGCTGAGCCACACAGAGCTCTGACCACAGCCCTGGAATACCTAAAGCAGCAGGGAGTATTTTTCCTTTTGGGTCTGGTACAGATGAAAATGGCACTGGAGTCTGAATGTAGCTCTGGGGTCCACAACTGAAAGCTAGTGTTGAAAACTTTGGGGTGAAGAATAGCAGAAATTATTTACAAGCTGGAAAACATGTTGCAATACTCTAATTAAAGTATTATAGCTGCTGAATTCCTGAATAAGACACAGAGCAAAGGCTTCTAAAGCAGCTGGTCTAACCAAGGGCTGCAAACTAAATTCAAATTATAAGTAAAATACACATTTTTCAGGGTTAGAAGAGATCAACAATTGCAATAAAGTACCAAAGGAAGCAGTACGATGGTCCTGTGGAACACATGCATTAGTCAAATGGAGATCACTGACGGAAGAGAGAATATGGGTGGAAGGTGGTTTTGCTGCATGAGAGCTCAGACTAATGGGCCTTCACAGCTGTAAGGGAGTTTTGCACTAACCCATCTCTTCTCAAAGACAGTAGAGAGAGAGCTAAATCATATCCACTCCATACTAAGTCAATTTATCATCTCTTGCAAAGCCAAAAAACCCTCCTTCTTAAGTCAGAGAGAAGGACATGATAACCTCAAAGCAATTCATTCAAACAGACCATATCTTCCTGCCACCCAGTCTAGTCCATGAACCTCAGACAGGCCCTGTCCTTTACTTTCCATGGATAATAGTAACAACAAAGCCTGAACATCCACATCCCTGATACAGGACCACATAGTCTTATTATAATATTGATCCTGGGAACTTCATGCATACTCTACATTTTTCTCAACGAAACTGATGACCAGGGCTAATCTGTCCCTTAGATTTAAGGAATACTGGAACACAGTGAGTCTGGACATCTGTGTAGAATTACCTTCCCTTGAAAACGTCGATAGGGCAGAAAGATGTACACTCCTTTAAGACCTTCATACTGCCAATAAAAAGTAAGGAAACAGCCTATTTTAACCTGCAGTGTCAAGGTTCATGACCTTTTGCAATGTCCCTTTAATTTAAAATCACACCTTTCCACCAAGCCAAGAGACACTCCCGCTCTCTCCCCACTCCTCTGTTCTAATACAGTTTGGGATTATGTGATCAGACGAACACACACAACTCCTGCCATGGGAGCAAAGCAGATATAGCCAGCAGCAGCATTTTATCCATTACACCCTGGTTTAACTTCACTGTGTAAGTTTGTTCCCATGATCATGCTGCATCCTTTTCAGCCTCCATTCTAGGGTTTCAGGTTTCCCTGTATTGCAACAGCATTTCTAATGCCCTGTCCTCTACCTGTTCAGTAACAACAGCATTGCTGTGGACAGGTGTGTTTTCTATCATCACTGATCTTGCAGCCAAAACAACAATTTGTGTAGAAGTAGTTCTGTACAGGAAGAGGGAGCTAGAATTCTGATGTGCTTTTATTACACACATCATTCCCAGAATTGCCATTGGACCACTGGCATAGACAAAAGTCACATCTCCAGGATGTTCTCAGAAAATACATGCCATACCAAATGGTCTTCAGCCAGATCACTGTCATGTTTGCTGTTCTTCACCAAAATGGAATCTGCTTCCCTTTGCAATTCTGTATAAACCCACCAGCACTTGAGACACTCCCCAGCTTTGCACACTCCTTCATGGATACTTAGAGGTGAAACGCACCTGACTTGAAACAAAAGGGTTTGCATGTGTTTTTTAGCTCAGCCAGAGCTACAAACTCCTGGCAGGAGACTTCCAAGAAATGAGGAATTGGGAAGGGAACTTCTATTACATGGACTGTCCACATTCACAGTTTATTCTCATAAAACCCAACTGTCCCCTTCTTCTGTGGTCAGTTGACAGGAGTCATGACCCCCACATCAACCAAAGGGTATGTCAGAAGAGCTGCTTACCTTTGTTTTGCACAGTGTGCATCTATGTAGCAATGCACACATTACATAACAGTAAGTCATAAACTAAAAGGAGTCCGATTGCTAAATTCCTCCGCTGTGGATGAGATTTTTTACTTCCATCACCTGATAATTTAATTGCTCAATTAGCTCCACCTGACTGCCTTGGCTGTGGTAGAAGAATGCTCCCTTGCAGGACACAGTAAATCAGAAGACAGGAGGCAAGCAAGCAATGCAAAGGTAAATGATGCCTCTATAGCAAATCAAATGCATCGCCCAATTGTATTTTTGATCCTGATCTGCTCCTTGCACTAGTCTTTTAGGAACAGAACAGGAATCAGACATATAAAAGACCATAAAACTCTGGTCAAAAGTCAGTATCATAGGATATAGGATCATAGGATCCACTATATGGTTTAGTCCCAAAACTTTCTTAGCTGATTCAAACTCATCTAAGACATTTCTTTTTGTAATTGTGAAATTCTACAATATGCCTAATTTAGCTAACAGGATAATCTCCTCATTGATAAGGAAACATCTGCTGCATCACTGAACATTATACTATAGCTTTCCTTTAGCCAAGAAGCAAATGGAAAAGATCCCATTAAAGTGGCACTTGCCGATCATTCTGGGGCAGAGTGGGCCTATGGATGTGACACTTCTGTGTCAATAGACCATAGCACAGAGGGGTTCAGTTGCAATGAACATGGCATGTAGATAGGTACAACTTGATGGACTTTATAACTAATTGTTTAGACTTAATGAGAAAGTAATTACTTCAGAAAGTAATTATTGCAGAAGCAACTTTTGAGTGTACTTCCGGCACCTAGATCACAAGAAACTAGTTGTATCATAACATTCAAAGAACACGTGGCTACTACAGAAATCTGTATTTGTAACATAAAAGACTGCCTACTGTGTAGGAACAGCCTGGCCCTGAATAAATATGAGAGACACAGCTCAGTTCTAAATGGTTCTTGCCCTGCACTCTGCACACCCATACATTCACCATCACTGATTCAATCCATGACCAGAAAACCTGACTCACTCATCCCATCCTCTGCACGCGTACTGGCACTTGCCCTCTTTCCCTCAGAGCTTGAAAGTGACTTGAAGCTTTTTCTGGATAGCGGCTTTCCCAAACTCCTGTATTTGGATCACAGTGATCCCAGGCTACACTGAAAGAAAAAGTACCAAATGGACAGATACCCAGAATTTGGACAAAATAACAGGCATTCACTGTTGAATTCCTGAATAAGATACACATCAAGGGCTGCTAAAACAGCTGATTCAACCAAGGGATTCCAACTCATGTTGCTGCCTTGGGGGCTTAAACAATATTAGTAAATACACTTTCTCTGTGTGTCTTTTAAGGCATTATTCCTTCCAAGGCACATCATTACTGTATGGCAACCCTGCTGTGAACTACGACCCTAATCTGCACACCATGTATCTGTGTATTGTCTGGGTCTAATTTAGTTCCTTTCCTGTCTCTCCCCCATCTGTGTTTTTGTAACACCAGTTTTACCAACAATCCTCACTGGAGACAGGAAATACATTTTCATTCATTAAGCCAACACAAGCAAAGAGCAGAAAAACATGTGAGAATAAATGAGAACTCTTCAGGGTACAGAACCATAAAGCAAATCAAGAGGTCAAGAGGTGAGCACGGGGGGCATAATTGCAGCAAACTACACATACCTTAATCGTGCCCTCTTTCATCTGGTGGGTCGCACTGTAACTCAAAATGAAGCTACAGTCAAGTTCACAGCACTCTCCCTTTGCTGCCCATGTCAAAGCCTGAGTTCCCCTGTACAATTAATTAAATTGTGTTATTTCATTTATTTCTTATTTAAAAGTTAGACGGGGCAAAAAAAAATCTATTAAAAAGAATTTTTAATTGCTTAGGGAGACTCTGTGTCACTGGAGGCTTTTAAGACCACCTGCTGGGATGCTTGAAAGCAGGTTAGGGTTATTAGATCCTGCCTTGGGCCAAGGAGATGAAGTAGAGGAAATGTGTGACCGTGCAAGGTGTTTCCTAGCTCTTCCTCGAACTATTCAATGCAAATGGCCTCGAAAAGCAGCAAACTAAAAACTGGTAGAAGAGACACTTCTGATTCGTGTACAGCTGTGGAAGCAGAAAAAGACAAGGGAGGCTTGGAAAGTCTACATCTAGCAAAGTGACAAAAAAAAGTTTCCAACTGAAGTCAAAGACAGTGAGTGCTAAAGGAAAAAACATCCTTTGCTACAGTATCTCTATTTAAGGTACTCTCATGAATGTCATCTTTATATCCTTACCTATACTAGAATTTTAAACAGTTCCTTCAAAACTCCATTTATGAACTTCCCCATGGTAGTGCTCCTTGTGATCATCATGAGCACTCACATTAAGTCATGCTCCTTTCCTAAATTCCTCCCTGAAGCCACCTATAAAACACAGGTGAAACAGAATCTGGTTAATGATTACTGACCCCCTTTTGCTTTTATTTAGGATGCAGTGTCTCCTGAATTCTTGGTCATTAGAAATCATCAGCCTGTTGATTCTGCAAGTACTCACCTTGCTAGAAAATCCTGTTTCTGCCTCATGCCATGCAAAGTCTGACTGGATGTTACTTTGACCTGAAAAACAAGAAATAAAGTAGGTTTGTAGCCAAACCTTGGGCTGCCAGCTCTACTTGTGGCAGGAAAAGGTGCATCTCTGGCAATCAGAAATTCTATTTAAAATACAACTTTTCTTGGTTGATCCTATAAATCAGGGCAGTTCAAAAGAGGGGGATTTCATTAGAAAACACTTGGCCTAAATGTGGTATTGACAATCTTGAAAATTCAAGATTAATGGAAGCCAAGAAGGAGCTAAAAATAGCAGCAACTATACATGATACATAACCAGCTTGGGATAACGGAAGTAAGAGGCAGTGAGAAAGGGGAAAAAACCCCAAAACCAAACCCCACCTTCCAGCAAAGACAATCAGAAGTGTTTAAATGCATTAGGATACAAGCAAATCTAAAACATCTGCAATACTCAGATTGTCTATTACTGCAGTCACAGGGTAAAATCTGCCAACAGTAATACGGAAAAGGTAGCTATTTCTCCTGGTTATTTCTGCTCTGGACTGCAAGACAATGCATATCATATCATAGCTTAAAACCAACAACTCAGACTGATATCTAAATAGCACCCTAGAGCCCTACACGATGGCTGAAGATCTGACTGGTGACACCAAGTTTCTGCAAGTCATGGAAAAATAAGTAAACTCCACAGGTCAGAGAGAAAACTGATCTCTAGAAGGATAAACGGGATAATCCAGGACTAAGAGCTCACTACCAGTCCAACAGTGGGAGAAGGAGCTCCCTTTTTGCAGAAGGATGGCATTCCAAAGGCAAGCAGCTGCAACGTAGGCACGACCTGGCAGATCACCCATCACCACACTGCTCAGCTGCTCAGGAAGCCTCAGGCACCAACGACTTTCCTGAATACCTTAGTAAGAACTGCTCAGGGTTCTGAATTGGGTCAAAGATGCTCCACCGAGCACCTACATCAAAGGTGGCAGAGTTTTGTTCATGGATGAGCTGTGAGGATGCTGGGCTATAAAAAGGTTCAGTACCAGTGCAGTAAGGTACTGGACAAAATAATCCGTCAAGTATTTGGAGACAATAGCCAGGAAATAGCTAAAATACCTCTAAGTCTGCCCCATGGAAAATTGCTTACTAAAAAATAGAACTATTCTTAAGAGTTATAAAGAACTTGGGGGATCTTGTAAGGACAGATGAAGAGACAAAAGCCTGTAATGTATAGCCTTTGATTACAGCTTCTCTGGTAGTAAACAAAAAGCTGTGACATCAATAGTGACAGAACCCGACATAGAAGCAATTTTAATTTCAAAACTTTTGGATTAAGGAAACACAATTGTAGCTTAATGTCTTTGGGACACAATCAGAAAACCACATTTGAGATGGTAAATTTGCCTTATTACTCCACCTAACTTAGAGAAAAAATCTGCAGAATGTCAGTACAGAGATAGAACCATCTGGAAGAACCTGATAATTGGTACTTTACATATGAAAAGTGTTTCTATTCCATTCTTTGAGATTTTATCATGCAAATCATGCAGAAGTGGGTGAACATTCCAAAAGGCTTAACACAACTTTTACCGTGTTTGCTTAGGCAAGTATTCTGATACCCATCACCAGTTCATATTTAATCTTGTCCCTGGGTTAGAAAACAGGTCACAGTACTACCTTGTTTGCCATTTTGTTGCAAAACTTCAGGGCCTTTTCATACCAAGCGCACACAAAACAGTTTCTACACCTGCTGACTTCATTGGTACCACTCTTTCCACTCAACTGCTACAGGATTCCTACAGATTTGTCTTTCTTGAAGACCACAAGCAGTGAATAATGTGGTGCTTTAACTGTCTGCAGTACCTAAGAATGATTTATCCGAGTGTGAAAGAAGTGCTGTTTTAATTTCACCATTAGATGCAAACCTGAACTGAAGCTTGTTAGGAAGCCCACCAGTTCTGGCGTTTGAGATCTGATTGTACTGTAGGTTTTCTTTTGTGTTGCCAGCTCATCAGATTTCAAGCACATTTCCACGTTTATAAAGCAGCTGAGCTGACCCAACACAAATGAATAGGTGAAAAGCTACAGGAAACCGAAGCACTACCAATTACCTGCAACTGAATGCCACTTCTCAGAAAGAAAATGCAAGATGCTGATGAAACGCAGATGTTCGCTTGTGGAACGGGCTGGCGAGCCGGAGCGTTCCCCCGGCCGCAGCCGTGCGCCCGCTGCGGGGAGTGGCGCAGGCCAAGGGCGCTGCCGCCCCGGCCCGCCCGGTTCCGCGGGCTCTGACTCACGCTGCGCCCCCGGCTCCGGGCAGCGCCCCAGGGCCTCCCCTGGCAGCTCCGGTACGTGCTGCTTTACAACACCTCCCTCTGCGTTCGGAGCAGCCCCGTGCCCGGTGCCTCGGGAAACCTCAGGTTCAGCAATAACAAAGGAGAGTTTGTTAACAAAGAGCAAGGAAGAGGAAGCGTTAGCAAAGCCAACTTCTACTTTGGATCCGGAGGAGCGAAGTGTATCTCCTGACTGACAGCAGGAACGGGACAGGAAGGGAAGGCAGCCGGCATCTCTGTGTGGGAGGAGACATGTTCCTGAGTGACGCTGTGGGCAGTCCAGCAAAAGCTGTGATCTTGAACAGCAACGCGTTTCCTGTCGGGGATGGTCACCCGCTGCTTCCATAGCACCAAACGCTCTGTTCCCTCCAGGCTAAAACGCATGCTAAATGTGATGAGCCTGCAACACTAAAGAGGAGCTAAACTACAGCTAGAAGCGTTAAACACAAACGGCAAAACTGATGGCATTTTTGAAGCCCTTAAAAGGAAAACCCAGAATATGTAAGTCCATTTGTAACAAAGGAACCTTCAGTACAAAATAAATGCAAATATGCCAGATTCCAGGGATCCCCACACATTGCCCACAGAGCAGGAAGCCGTTTCTGTAGGACACCAGGATTCTCACATGCTCACTGACACCTCAGCCCTCTGCTAACAGAGGAGAAGAGCAGTAGGGCCTCCTAGGAAAAGGGACACACACGGACAGGACGGGACACAGCAGTTCAAACATTTTTTGATTGAATTTCCTAAAGAAGCTTTTGCATGGTGACGATTCACAGATCTCATCATGTCTTTTGGAGTCAAAGGCATGCAAATTCCCAGGAGTAGAATCTCCCAATGCTATCATTTTTTTCCCAGTTCTCTTCCATGCACAAGACCAATCAAAGCTACTTCATCTTATGACCAAAATTTCTTATCAGCTGCTAGTCAAATATTCCACAAGTCTCCAAACACCATATACACTTCACCTCATGCCTCAGCTACATCCATCCTCGCCACAAAGCAGAGTGATTCACAGCCTGCCCATACAGATCATGGCCTAGACAGCTGCTGATCAGGATGCGGAGGTATCAGCCACATCCTGAAAACTGAAGGAGCCACAAGGTGGGACAGACAGAATGGCACTGACAGACCTGTGAGTCAGAACATAGGGAGAAATGAAAGATGCTGTCAACACCATGAGAAGCCTGGGGGTAATAGGGAGCCTAATTGCTAGACACGTACAGAATGGTGAATCAAGATAAAACCCCTCCACAGCAGATGCTATAACATTCTCTCAGCACACATTCCCAAGCACAGTCTTACTGTGGTGTATTGGTACCACTGTGAACAGCTTCAGGGAGTCTTTTGTGATTATTAGTTACACTAGAAGAGACCGGACCTTTGTCTGTTAACTTTTTGAGTCAACTCCCTGGGTCACCAGCCAGAAAACCCAACATGAAATGCAGTCTGATGTTTTGTTAATAATATACTCTGTGTTTGTTCATGCTCTTTAATCACATGGTTTTTTGCTCTGTGGAACATCCTGTCTCTCTGGCTCAAACCAGTTCAGAGGTAAAGATGCTTTGGACTGAATCCAGATTACACGTGGATGTTTCTCTCGCTCTGAAAACCCTATGTCAACTTAAACCAAATCACTAGAGTTTGCATAACTGTAATTCCCTAAAG
Organism: Psittacus erithacus; assembly: GCA_009867235.2. Taxonomy (NCBI): domain Eukaryota; kingdom Metazoa; phylum Chordata; class Aves; order Psittaciformes; family Psittacidae; genus Psittacus; species Psittacus erithacus. The sequence goes on along the minus strand of WYDI02023490.1, from coordinate 100,482 downwards.
AATAAAAGGAAGTGTTCAAGGCCAGGTTGGACGGGGCTTGGAACAACCTGGTCTAGTGGAAGGTGTTCCCCTAAGGAAGGGGGTTGGAACTAGATTACCTTTAAGGTCCCTTCCAACCCAAACCATTACATGATTCTATGAACTTGCTTGTATGACATACAAACAAGCACACATGCCCCCCCTTCCCACCTCTCCCAAAGGAAACACTTTGCCCCTCCAAAGACAGGAAAAAACTGAAGTGGAAAGGCTAGCAATTAATAAATTTAAGACTACCTGCTCATAAGAAGCTATTCACCTATTGCTACTGCTATGTTTCTTATATATCAGCAAATGTGGCTGTATTTTGTTGTATTTTCATGCTAAGGTCATAGCATTAATATTTCATTCTAAAGTGGTTTTTCTGGTTTTGTGCATAAGGTATTGTGTTTTGGGGCATGTTAAACTAATCTTGAACCCTCATATTGTGTTTGTACTTCCAAGTATTAGGAAGCCATCAAATATGGCTCTTAATCACTGTTATTATGAGCAGAACATATTATAAATAAACTTACTGCTAACACTGCAAATTCATGGAACACTCTCACAAGAATTCCAGGTTCTACCACTGCTGCCTCCTGAACTAGACACAACCTGTAGAGAACACATGGAGCTCACTGGAGAAGAGAATATTCCAACAGCAACAAATCCTCTTTCAAGCCCCACGTAGCTAATACAGGCTTTCACAAGTTGGATAACAGGTTTTTATTCAGTCACTTTGATTTCTACTACCTTGCTTAAAAGTTTACAGAGCACCTCAATGCCTCTTCCTCTGCCCCATTTGCGTAATACCTAGCAGATAGATTACTGAAACTGTGTCAGCATGCTTGGGGATGAGAGGTTGAGGGTGGAGATGGGGGACAACAACATTGACAAACACAAAAACAAAACCACCTTCAGATTTCCAGATCCCCAAAATAAGAATAAACAGTGTAATTCAAAAGCTATACTAACACGGAGTTGTGTTTTATACAAGCCAGTAAATAAATGTATTGAACAAATGCTTTTCAAATGCACATCTTATTTGTAACAAACAAATACTGGAGCATAAAGGAACCAAGACTGACCATCAGGAATTGACAATAAAACATTTTATAGGGACATTTTAATTTGTCTGAAGAGATCTCTTTGGAAACTAAGTAGATAATAATTAGCAAAATTAGTGTAAAATAATTTATCCATTCCAAGACTAAGTGCTGCCATTTGGAATATTTAGACATGTTCCCCACATATAAGCAAGTGTATGCTTCCTGTCTTACAGGCAAGATTCAGGTTAGTCTTTACTGTGGAACAGGTACAAAAGTGTCCTTCCTATTAATTCTCATGCTGGACACTAGCTATAAAATGACAGCTACTTATTGGTGGAGATCCACTATTAAACAGGATTTGTGGTTTTAATCTTTCATCATAAAGTAGATTAAATCTGTACCTTTGTAGAAGCATGAGCACATAATCCTAATAACAGACTAGTTATCCTCCACAAAACAACTGAATATTTGATTACTGACTTTCTGAGCAACAAATTGTGTTTCTTCTCATCGGGGACACTATTTCTTGTACATATTTCAAAAAGCTAATGCTGATTAAGATACACAGTATATCCAGTAAGAATGCTGATGCTGGAACGCTGGGGCAATAATGAGAAGGGATCTGCTAACTGTGATGCAGCACTCCTAAGGACACTTAATATGGAAATATGTGTCACTTAATATGGAAATAATGTGGTATTTTCTATGTCCCAAAATTTCTCATTTAGGATGGATATGAATGAAGGGGTATTATTTGGAGCCATTGAAATCACTGTGAATGAATGCTATCCAACTGATACGACTGGAAGTGACTCCAAGACAAACTCTTGTTACCTCTGTGCATGCGTGTATTTGCAAACTGAGCTCCTAAAGCACATTAACTGCAAGGCATTTCTAACAAACATAGTTTGCTGCAGAGAGGCATGTACCAGGAACCGGCTATTAACACTGAGCATCTCTCCTGACCACACGGTTTTGTTCTGCTGATGCTGCACTTGTGTCAGTTTGATTTTGTTAAGTGACTTCTACCTGGCCTGCCCTCACGGGCAAAGGATGCTCCTTTGACCAACGAGGAAATAGTGAGTACACACTGCACAGCTTATTACACTGCCATTTTAGTGGAGAACAGAGTTCACTGATCTACCAAAGCAAGCAGCTCTATGAGCAGCAGAAGTAGCAGAACCCAGGTTTAAATGGATTTTGCAGCTCCTGCTTCATTTACAGTTCTCTGCTGTCCTCAATTCACACTGATAAAATTCTCTTCTTCCTGTCACAAGCCTCCTGTGAAATAACACACCGGCTGCTGCATCTGTACAGTGAAAGCAGCTGACAAGAAGTGTGGAAAAGACAAACTTGACAATGTTTGACTCAGAGCACTTGCACAACAGCTCCCTGTTTTCCAAAACATGTATGGAAATAATTCTATCTAAGACTACATTTCTTCTCAGTTTGCTAGAAATAGTCATAGATGGATTGTACTCATCCTCATCTCCTCAAATACCCATCTAAAAAGCATTAATTCTATTTCCCAAGTAATGCTCACAACACAGAAACAAAATACAACTAAAGCATTACACCTTAATGGCTAATATTTCAATTCAATTGAAGGCAAATATAAGGACATGCAAAAATATTAAATAGGTGATCCGAAAACTCAGGACTTTTTATTCAAAGGAATGCTATTTACTGAGGAAAAAAGAAATTCACCTCACACAACCCCCGTTGTCATTTCTAGTAAAAAATCTTCTTCCTGTTAGCAACAGAAAATGGAAACTAATGTACTCCTCTTCCCCTCTTGGGATATTTTCATTTCATGAGAATTCAGAAAGCACTGACATCTCTTCCTGTCCTCTACCTTTGGAAGGTAAAAGACGAGTGTAAAAGCCCACTCTCCAAAACTCTTTGTTACTCTTAAAGCCTATGTTACAGTTTTGGATCTGGCAGTCTGTGTATTTCAGTGTTAAGATTTTTACAGCCTATAAGAGAGATACCATCCATCCTAAGCCTAAATGCCTGCAGCTGCTGTGAAAGTTCCATGACCATAAAGCCATCTTAAGAAATAACAGCACAATACTCTTGTCCGTAAGGCGTATTTTAGGCTTACACAAAACCTCCTGTAACTGCTATTCTTTTTCTAGAGCTGCGGAACACAGAAGTTCCACAAAAAGCAAAGTAGAGATCCTTGGGGCAGCACAGAGCAGCTGCTTCTGGTGAGAAGCAGGATATACATACAGACAACGGCATTGCTGAAGACTGGGAAAAAGGCAGGAGTAAAAATAAACGTTAAACTTCACAGGCAGAAGAACATACCTTCTCTCCTCTGCAGGGTTGCTGCAGGAGAGGACAGTCCCTGTCTTTCCTCTCCACAGTCCTACCATCCAAACCCTCTTCCCCTATCCCAATACCTGCCCTTTCTCTCCAGCAGCTCTGAACTCCTGTGACGTTCTGGGGCAGTGCAAGATTTTTATCTGTCTCTTGACCTGCCTTAATGTTTTTCAATTCAAACAGTTTCTGCAACATCACTTTAAGAGCAACACACACTCCAAACTTCGACAGAGCTGACTTTTGTGGGTAACAAACTTGTCTGACAGGTGGGTCTTGAAAAGGAAAATTCCTAGAATTTAAATCTGGAGAAGACCAATGGGATACTCGGCAGTGATCTCACACCACAGAGACCTAAAGCTTTACACAGTCAATTCTGAAGGCAAAGAGTGAGTGTGAGATGGATGAAATCCTCAGGGAGAAGCCCAGACAGTGTTTATACATGTCAAGTGACAGAGTAAGAAGCGCTAGTGACAAATCCTCTTCACTTTTCAAACACCTTGCCCTTAATAATATTTTTAGAACTAGCAAATGAAATACTTTTCTTCAAGGAACGGCTCACAGGGTTTTTTGGTTGGTTGATTTTTGTTTTCATGGGGGTGTGTATACATAGATATAAAATACATATGTATTTTCATCTTTGATCCTGACAGTTGACATGTAGTTTTCCCGGAGAAGCTGGAGACAATGCAGAAATTCAGCAGGAATGTTGTGGTGTACCCAAAAAAAATACCTGGAGTCAGTCCCATGAAACTCTTTAAATAAAGAAGCAAAAAATTACTTTTAAAATACCAGCTTTAAAACTCTCCTTCTTGAGATAAGTCTAAACAAAGCAGTGCTGGTGCTTTGTTTCAAGCCTGAAAACTTTGGGTTGGCTGAACTCCAGAAGGACTGAGTGAATTTGAACAGACGGGAAGAATCATAAATTTTGCTTGTGGAAAAAAAAGTTGTGTTTTGCTTGCCAAGAGAACACCAATAAACCTTCCCAAGAGGGAAGGAGCTGAACAATAGGTTTTTAAGCTGTCCATCTTCACAAGCTTCCATGCATTTTGAGAAGTTAAATTTTGGAGATGAAAGACTACAGCATCAGACTATAGCGTGTCTCTGGAACAAACAGGGAAAGAACACATGAGCAAACCCACTGAACCTGACTGCACACATGCGGAAGGGTCACCACACACTGATGGACAATCCCACACAGCATACAAGTAACACTTAGCATGGGCAGCAAAGAGCCTGTTTTCCCAAAGGCACAAAAGGGCACCACTTTTTTCACTATCTCCATGTGAGAGGACTCCTCTCTTACATTCTAGTCCCTAAAGTCAATTCACCCTTTATTTCACCTGTGGTAAAAACAAGAGGGCACAGGAGCTCATCTGCATAAAGCTGAAAAAGTTTCAAGTGACTATAATGGAAGAAGCATCAATCAGGATGTGGCACTCTATTGGCACAACCAGCTCCCCCCGGAATCCTTCTTCCACACAAGCAAAGACAAGATAGGAATTCCATGCCCAGCCTGAATTCTACTTCAGGAATTAATCAGCTTGCTACAAAGAACAAAACCATGCAGGAATGGCTTTGTCCTGTCTGAGCTTTCAGCAAAGTCAGCCTTAGGCTGTAACATTCACTGCTTTGAGTCGGACAGCTCAAGGAGTTCAGCTGTTTAAACTCCTTTTCTCTTTAAACAACACAGTGATCCATTTTAAGTCAAAGAGCAGAAGTAACAAGTATTATGATCGGTACACATTACAGTATTCTTGCACAGTCCACTTGTAACATACCTATGAAAACCCCATCGAGTTACAATCCCATCTAGAAGATTCACTAGCAGGCAGCAGTAAATTACTAGGAGTGCTCAGCACAGCAGTGATCATGGTGGCAAGTGTGAGAAAGCAACGAACCTTGAAAATAACGAATTTCAATGAGAGCTTAGTAATTTCTGATCGTCTGAACTGCAGCTACTGAAGTTCATCTTCATTCAAATGGAGCCTCACAAAACATAAGACATGAGAACTTTGGCAGGTCTAAGTCACAAGAATTTTGAGAGATGTGCAAGACATCTCCTAGGCAGCTTATAGGTGCCCATTTGACAAAGAACTGATATACAGTGATATTATGAACACGAAGGTACAACCATTTAATGAACACTGGACTGAGAATGCATCATTGCATGCTGGCTTATAAATAAATGCTTTTGTGACTAACGGGAACTCATTTACATTGGGTGGTGCTGGAAGGATAAAGAAAGGAGCAAGTGTGTTTGAAAAACTGAGGAAGTGTCAGCTTTAAAGCACTTTATTTTCCAACCAGAGAAGTGGCAGGCTTGCCTGGCTGGGCTGAGGACCTGGCAGATCAAAGTTCATGACATTGAAAGGCTCTTCTAGAAAACAGCTTGGGAAATACATGCTTGTGAAAACCACCTGGAACACAGTCTCAGAGAAAAAGAAAGTAGATACAGGGAGTCCAAAACAACTAAGACATTCCCATTCACAATATGACAGGTCTCAGTGTTCAGCTGTGTATATACCACCTATTTGTTGCTATTTTGACATCTTCCCTGAAATACTCCAACTCTGCATACCTGGCATTAGTCAGTTATGATGGCACCAACACTATGACAGGTCATCACAAAGCACAGTTAAAAGCTGGCATGAACTGGTGAGGCTGGTAGAAGGGAATAGGCTACTTACACCTGAGCTGAATGAACAATAAGTTCAGGTACATTTATAGCGGTTTACAACTCATGGTTTTATTCACACTGAGAAGCCTGCCTCCACTAGGAATGCAGAGTGATGGCAGTGCTATGAGATCAAGGCAACGTGTTTGAAGAATGACTCCTCTTTGTTCAAGGAACACATCTCAGCAATTCCATTCTGGAATGGTTCTATCAGTAAAAAAAATCATGCCACATCCAACCCCTCCCACCACCCTCCATGGCAGGCGTTTGAAGACTTCAGTATCTCAAATCTATTTCCTAAGCTACAAAGAAAAATAGCTTTAAAAGGGTTTGCTGAGGATTGCCCACGGGCAATCCTCAGCAGCTCTGCTGCATCCAGGACACTTCAGGAACCAAACCACACACTGCTGCTTAAACTTGGGTCTTGCCCAATGAAAGGCCTGGCTTTCCTCCACTGCAGCTCTATTAGCATTGCCAGCAAAGAGAATTTATGCAGAGAGAGAAGGGACTTGTGTTCCTTCTACAATAGGGCCAATTGTCTCAGGCTGCCACATTCGGTTAAATATTTACTTTGTTGTTTCACAACTCAACAGGAAGCAAAAGGTCAGAGAGGCCCCACTGCAGAACAGAGACGTTGTCATTCATCTATTCACCTTAAGCCAAGATTCCAGCGGGAGACTACTGCTTTCCAGTTTTTTTTCCTCTTCCTCCAGGTAGTAAATTAACACTCTAGCAATTCTTCTGTCTAGTTACATACCCAAGAAGCAACATTAGAAGTCTGAGAGTATTCTATCAAGACCCCAAAAGAGGAACATTGCCAGGATTTGTTCACCAAGACTGGTTAATGAAGAAAGATTCATCTCTTGAGACTACCCTTGAAGACCAGCCTTTTTGACACACTTGAAAAATAAGAGCTATAGCAAATATAGAGCCCTAAGTGTGCAGAGCTTCCTGTGACACAAAACTTCTCTTCCCTTGCAATGGTGAAGACCCTACTCAAATTCAGAGTCCTTCAGAAGTTACATTTGACAGCATGACGGTAAAATAAGAACAAACATTTAATAAGAGTGGGACTGTTATTCTTGACTTCTTGTGAATGGGTAACCTGCAGGTTTGCTCTCAGTCAACGAATTCACTCACAGAGCCAATTACCCACCTATACCATTAAAAATAGCCAAAAACTTTCTTAACCTGTATGTGTTTTACTCCTCTGCCCAATTCACATGAGGGGAAACCCCCACTGAGTTTAGCCAATGACAACCTATCACAGTAGTAATCAAGCCATTATTTTCAAGAGAAATATACATGGGTCAAATAAACATCATGTAATTTTCAGCTAATTGCCGACATGCCCTGAGCTTGTGAAGAAAACGTGGAATATTTAGTCCTGGCACAAATGAGTCCTACTGTGATGAAACTCTGACCACATTGCTTCTGATGGTCTGAGCAGCCAGACAGTCCCTGGGACACAGCCCTGGATGGGGGGAGTCATACCAAGCAACACCTGCTTCTCTCCAGTGCCTGCTGAGGAAACCAGCTCCAAAGCAGGACTCTGTATTTGGACAGGAAAATCCTTCCTGCTCTGTCTCTTCCCGGAGCACAGCAAGCAGTTCATGGATTATCTACAGGACCTGAAGAGACTGATGTGCTTGCAGAGTCTGGGAAATTTCATCTTCCTCAAAGACCATAACCTCAAAATCACAAAGTCAAACCTTTTCCAAGGGGACTCCCAAATCTGGAGGGGAAGAGGGAAGTAAAAAACCAAACCACCCCACTAAACAAGAAATCCCCACCATGGCTGACTAAGCAGACGTGTATTAACCTTCCCCCTTCTAAGCTGATTACACATGAAGTGTGTACTTGTTCTGCAGCTGGTTAAAAGCGTGGGAGCCCCATTCTCACTGGAAAGCAATCTGTGCACTCTTCTGAAAGAGCAAGCATGTGTCCAAGTCCCAGCCTCATTAAAAAGGCTGAAAATTCCAGCACTGACTCAAGGCGGTGACAGGATTACACATCTGCCTGGAAAAGCACAGATTTCTTGAGGACTGTCCAGTCTATAAACAGTCAGTCGCATAACCTGGTGACGCACAGAAAATCCCTGCACAAGACTCAAAACTCTTCCTCACAAAGCTGACGGGAACATTCCTGGGCCAGCTATTCTGGCCACACGTACTCTTCCCATCACTGAATATGAGCTTGGTCATTCATAGCAAGCTAATGCCAGCAGACTCCTGACTCCTATAGGTCAGGAGGCAAAGCTCAGTTCTTTACAGATCAGATCTGAGCAGCAAGACCAGGCTCTTCACTTCAAAATAGTCAGACGTCTTCAAATAATCTTCAAGTTCCCATATGAGCTTGGGTATATTTTGGTAAGTCAGCAGGATTTTCATTCCCAAGTCAATACTATTACATGAGCAGAGAAAACATTTCCCTATACAATCTTATATCCCATACTATTCTATTCAAGCAGCATTTTAAGCTATATTTGTGAGCACCACTCACAAATGGGTAATACAATACAGTGCTTCAACAACATAACTGTATTCCATTCTACTTCTACCAAATCACTCCATTTTATACAACAGGAAACTGAGATGCAAAACCACTGTCACTGCACTGCATTGGTAATTTCATAGTGCATAAAAAAAGTACCGAGCTCCTGTCAGAAATAATGCAAGTGGATTTAAAATCTACATTTTGCTCATGTCAGCTAAGCTCATGTACAACATGAAAGGCATTTCCTTTTTCTTCAAAATGACTCAGAAAAGACCATGACACAGTAAAATGTTTGTCAGCAAGATTTCTTGGAATACTGGACATCTGCCATGTTACTCAAGAATTACATTTATCTCAGGCTCTTGGCTAACACAGAATTTGAATAGGAACATTCACAGTGTTTTTTAGAACACACTACGATATTTTATTCCAAGAATCAGGACAAGCCCTCTGCTTTACTTATGTGTACTTGTGTGCTTCATTTGGCTGACTGTAAATACAGCTTTTCAGAGCTGAATCATTATAGCTTTATGACACCAAGTGAACTGTAACGATTCGTGCTCTCACGCAAACAAGAGAGCAAAAGTCAGTGAGAAGAGCCAGTGACAGAAATGAGCTGTGCTTCATTAGGATACTGCTCCTCATCTTTTGAACCTTTTCAGAAGGGAAATTTGAGAGCACGAGCAGCAGCAGAACAGAACAAATATCCAATATATTTTGTGAAGAGCCTGAAGAAACCTCACCTCTGTAGAGCACAGAGATCTCATGCTCATCTCATGGTGCAGACCACATTAAAACGAAGAGTGTGGTGCGGAAACTTCCTTCTTGCCCTCTGTAACTCTCAGCATGGCATGTCAGGCTGTGATCCAAAGACTAATTTAATACAGCACATGTGTGTAACCTCATCTCTGTTGTGCTGAGAAGACTGCTGTTAAGATGCGTACAAGCTTAAAGCTATGAAAGATAAGAAAAACTAAAATCATGGACAGAATGTAATCATCAAGATATAAATTAACAGGCCAAGGAGTCAAGGAAAGAAATACTGATGTGAAAAGGTAACACAAAGCTAAAAAGTTTTACAAGAAAGCAAAGAAACTTGACATTTTGTGCTGATTCTGCTCTCTGTGGGGTCTCAGCTGGTCATGGAAGTGCTCTTGCCTCTTGACTAAGATTCACTAATATCCTATGGCAGTCAGAGAAAAGTGCTGGCATGAAAACGACTGCTACACATCTTCCTTTACAGCTCTTCAGATGATTCATAAGCAGTTATTTAAAAGTCATAAAACTGTTCATCTGGGGGGTGAGTCACTAGGAAGTGACTCGTATTCCAGACCATCTCTGTGGGCCTTACAGTCTTTCAGCAGGATACCCACAAGACTGACTGCTTTGTGACACAAACTCTGTGGTCAGCTGATTAAAGGGCCACTGTAAGGAGGAGAGAGGTAAGGCTCAGGGTACTGAGGACAAACACACATGCTGTTTCACTGGCCGTGTTTCTTCTACACATACATTATGAATTTATTACCATACAACTGACTGCAAATATCAGTTTGCTGATGTTATGACAGCAAATACCCCCCCCCAGTTATGTTTATAAGCATAAACACTGAAAATTTTTGATTAGAAAGATGAACATTATCATCTGGTAACACCAAGGAATGAACATTGCAAAATATTTTTAAAACACTACTTATGCCTGTAAAGGTTTTCCAGGTACCTTATGAACTTGGGATTTTCATTTGGATTCTTTTCCCCCCTCAGGAACTTAGCTGAGTACTAATAAAGGCATATCAGTATTAAACTTCCTTCTGGAAGTACTGGAGTACTGCTAGAGATCAAACATCATCCAAATGGTATATAATTCAAAGACATATGCTACAGTCATTTTCTGCAAGCTAAAAGTAAAACTTCATGTTTCCCAGAGCTTTATTCCTGTTCAGTCTTTTAATGCATGTTCTTTACAGTAAGTGTTTTGTGATAGGATGTAGGTGGAATCTGGAAATGAAAGGCTGTTCCTCAGTCGTGGCAATGCTGAGTGCCGAGTTCATTGCATTATTCATGCATTCCCAGAGGAAGCCACATGGATATGGGCACAGCTATAAAACAGATTCTCTAGTAGTTTTTATATGGGGCTAATTTCTTATTGTCAGGAAGGGGAAGCTTTATCCATCTGTCAGAAACCACAAACGGGTATTGTCTCCTGTTACAATGAAATCAGAGTAAAACTACTCATGAATTAATTTTTCAGATTGTAAAAAGATGGTTATGAATCACAGAGGAAGAATGCAGTGGTCCAAATTCTGATGTTTGTAGGACGTAGGTTCATGTGGCAACACTAATACACACATAGCACACTTTTACTCATCTTTAGTAACCACAGCATGATGGCAGTAAACTGTCATGCTCTTGATAAAACTCTGGTGTTTAACAATATCAGCCAAGTCTGGTTACACTTTTTGGCAAGAACTGCCAGAGAACGACAGTTTTGAAAAGTAGTTGCTACAATTACAGCTATATATGAGAGATAAGCAATGCCTTTGAAATGTAACTTCATACCCTCATAGGCATGTCTGCAGATGAAGGCAAACTGAACTGGAAACAAGCAATGTGAGCTGGAGTACAGATTGTGACATAGAAAATACCAATCATCTTGTCAATCAGCTCCTCAGACACAGATGCTAGAAAAACTGTCTTAGCATCTGTGGCTTGCAGCAACCAATAGACCAAAGCATCAGGATCACAATGAATGAGCAGCAAAGATAGTGCTGAGCAAGTTCTGCACACCACTGTGCGGTGCTAGAGACCGATACCGACTTGGCCTTCCAGATGACTGTACAGCACTTGCAGTCAAGACTGGAACAGAGCCTATTCACCCCCACTGCCTTCTCCTTTACTCGAGGAATACATACGATGCTTCACTCTGTGCTGCTCATCTTGCAAACTCTGCAGCTGTACATAAGTGCAATAAACAGCCTCAGACCATCTGCAGAAATCCAAAGGAAAGAACCACAAGGATGTGGTACATGATGACAAAAATTCTACCATATCACTGCTTTTCTCCCGTGTATTCTCACAGCTCTCCAAGCCACTAGTTCACAGCCATGCCACACTACCACCACATTAGCAGAAGGGGTGGGGGCACTGCCTGTTTCATCTAGTTTACAGAGTACAGCTCCTGCATAACTAACTATAGCCTTGAATCAAAGCTTTTAGGCTCTGCTCACTAACAGCAGTTATCAGTTTGCTCTTCACAATGAAGCAGGAGTTTCCCTGAGGCAGCAGTAACACAGAAATGTAGAGGCTGATTCCCAATTATCTGTGAAGTTCAAAGTAATTTCTTGCTAGCCTTGCCTTTTTATAAGCTTTCTAAACATCATTTAGCACTGTATTTTAAGTTGACCACAGGAAGCACAAACAGGAAAGTCCAGGAGAAGCCTTGTCTACCCCTCAGGCACTTCCTGTACTAGTGACAAAAGCCTAATGCAAAATTGGTAAGAAAATGCTTCATGTTTAGGTTATGCTTTTTTATTTTCATTACAAATATTAGTTCATCAAACCTCACAGTCTGGAAGCAGCAATGCCTACCTCCACATCACTGTGTCTGGCCAGATGCAGAGCTGCCAGAGCATGGCTCCACAAAACAAGTTTGGGAGTAAGCTCAAGAGAATGAATAAAACAAGAACCAAGCTCTTAATTTTGCTTCCCACTCTTCAAGCAAAGTGGGTGCTTAATAGTCACTTGATCTACTAGGCCATCCTTTGCTGAAAGGAAATTACCTATACACCTCTCCACTAGCCTTATAATCACTTAGTTGATGGAAGAAAAAGGTCAATGGTCCCTTTAAGGAGAAAGCAGATGGTTCAAGCACTACCATGTTAAAAACAGACACTACAAGCAACTGAAAAGGCCACAAATCATAAATTGTTTCCTGATTACCAGAGCTATCCTGATCATAATGACAGGTAACAGTGAATTTTCTCTTCCTGCACAGATTTTTAGGCAATAAAAGCCAAGAACAGATACAAAAACATTCACAGAAACTTTTTCAAGGTTGGGTATTAGGAACAATTCCTTTCCCAGAGGGTGCTCAGGCATTGGAACAGGCTGCCCAGGGCAGTGCTGGAGTCACCATCCCTGCAAGTGTTCACACACCATGTAGACGATGTGCCATCAGTGCCATGGGTTAGTGGTGGCCTTGGCAGTGCTGGAGAACGGTTGGACTTGATGAGCTTAAAGGTCTTTTCCAACCTGGTTGATTCTATGATTGATTCTGTGATTCTAAGTCTCAGTGTGTGTTTGCTCCAGCCACAATTTTACTCTACACTGAAGTAAGAGTTGGGCACGTGCTAGCAATTCATTTTCCATCCCTGCTTCATTTCCATAGGCAGTAAAAGGAATACATGCATTAGGAAGTAGACAGAGCACACTCTAGGTAGCTGACCTGAATGTCTGCAGAAGCAGCATCTTGAAGTGTCTGCTCCTTAATCTGAACACAGCATCTGATCTCTGCTGATCATCAAACAGGGATGCTTCTCTGCACTGCTGCCTTTCTCAGCCAGATTTGTGCTGTTTCTACTGGCTTTCAGATGTTCAATACTGTCTGCAGAGACATGGTAGTCAATTTGCCACAAGTCCTGCTACTGGGAGGGCTCTCCCATAGGAAACACTAAGTATGTTCAAATCCTTCAGCATTAAGCTGTTGACTCCTCCGTATCACTACAGAAACCAGAAGGCAAAAGCTACCTTTTTCTTTACAAGAGGATATCTTCTAGAAGGCCTCACTGGGGTGGGGCAGGCAGCTGCAGGAGAATCTTGCTTGTGCTGAGCGATTTCAGACTGCAAGAGACAGATAACGTACATGAATCAGCAGTGCCTTAGGCTCCAGTTGGAACAGTATTTCTCTCCTCATCAGGAGAAAGATCCTGTGCCTGACAAGAGCTAAAATCAAGCGGGGAACTAGCTTTCTAAATCACTTTCTAAACTGAGGGACTGCAAATCAAGTTGTTCAGTGACTTAGCCTTCTTCACCTAATGTTCACACAACAAAAGGCATGGCTGGTCCTGCTACAGGAAGAGGAGATAAGCCCTCTAAAAGCCTTTCAGCACCTTAATAGCATCTTGGTAGCATCAATTCCAACCAAATCAGTTCCTCTAGTCAAAAAGTTCTAATGCCACATTCCTTCTGAAGGAGGCTTATCTTGCTTGATTTTTCACTGGTACAGGCAATCCATAGACATACCCCAGATTCTCTCTACCCTCTCTTTTCACAAAGGTCTAACTCCACCTGCGTTATTCCTCCAGGTGATGGATCCATGGTTCTCTATTTGTAAATCCTTCCAGATTGCAGCTTTCTGCTGCATGATGCTGAAAGCATCCATAACCTCATGACAAGATGACAAAAAGAGTGACATGAGAACATGGAATATTTATACATGCTGAGATCAAACTCAGTATGTCCTGGAGAAACTAAAAGTAAGATAGTTTCTTTTTGCTTCAGAATAGCAGAATTCCTCATTATGGCCTGTGGAAGACCTCTATCTGTCCTGAGTCTTGAACACGTTGAGATCTGCCAGATTGCATCAGCAAACTCAAGCATTGGTAGTATCACCATGGGCAAGCTTTTAAACACATAAACAAATAGCCTTTTAACAAGGTTTTAACTGTGTCTAGAATCTGCTGTCACCTATGTGGTGTTGCAGGACAAACTCACACAACCTGAGGCCTATATTCTACATGAAGAGTTCTGCCCAAGGTAAAAAAAGCACTCTGCATTGTATCATATTTCTTTCAAAGTCTTACTGAAAATCTGTAAGCATTCAGTTTCATCAGACTGAGAACTTGTACAGTATCTAACTAGAATGTACAAGAAGTGAACAGTCTTATAAATTAAAAGATTTGGAGAAATACAACTGGGAATCCTTCTCCTACTTTCTCAGGCATGCCGTCCCCTATGAGAATCCTATCTCTTAGCAAATATATTTCTGGATGATTCAAGTGTTCCTAACTACTACAGGCAATGTTCTGTTCCTGATGCTAGTGACTGACAGACTCACTAAAGACTTAAGTAGCTAGGGGAAAAGACAACATTAGAAGTGCCTTTAACTGTTTGTTGGGCAGTGCCTGCCTATTTTGCACTCAGAAAAAAACTGAGATATTTAGGGATAAATGTGCCTCAGTGTGTGTGTGTGTGTGTTACACCTAAAGCCCGATTCTTTGAGGCTGGACTTTTTCCTTTCCACGCAGCCTACAGCATGCTGCTTTACAGATAAAAGATACAGCTTCCTGTACACAAAGCCACGGAAAAAGAGATTTTAGGAAATAATGGAATTTATTTTTTTAAATCCACAAAATAAACCACACCCCCCCCAACTGGTTTTCTGTTTAAGACTCAGACTGCCTACAGGGACTGCTGGGCTCTGCCTCCAGGGAAGGAGATAAACCCTATCAAGAATTCATTAGAACAGGGACCAAACTGTACTGACAGCTGAGCCAATGCTGGTATACGCTGTTCCCTCACCACTGTTTACTTGCTGAATAAACTGACCCAACGTGTAAGTTATTGCAACTAAATGATGCAATGCATAAAAAATCTGAACTAGTAACCTCCAATATTCTTTGAACACTCGGGAATAACCCCTGCATTAGTCAGGGAGCAGCAAGTACAAGCTGCCACTGCCTTTGTGAGTCATGAACAAAGGAGACTTGGCACCTCTTACAGCTTTGTGTAACCCTCCTCCTCATGCTCTTCTACTCCAAGCCAATGTTTCCCAAACTGGGCACATAAGATGAGCACATCCGTGATGCTGGCTACATCCCTACTACATCCTGTCAGTGACTCACTCAAGTGTGCCCCACCAACTAGTACTCCTTGATCTCTGCTCCTCTGTTTACATACATTTATCTAATGGAACAGATGCATTTCTGCATTGGATTTTTATCAAGATAATCTGAGTGTCTCAATTTGAGTGTCTAAGCAGTTGAGTCTTATGCTTCCTGTAGGTGTTTTGCATCAATAGAATTCATTGCCAACCTCTCAACAGATCTACCCAACTACAAACAGCACTTTCCCAATGCAGTCTTCCCTGGCTTTTTCAGTCCTTCAGTTAAAAGCAAAATTCAAATCCTAGTGTCTTTGGAGATGTTACTGAAAGCTTCTCCTTCCAGCAGTATGCGCCATAGATTAACACAAGACCTGCTCAAAGTGTCTGGATATTTGTCAAGGCCAAATATTCACCAAATTGTTTATTACAGCTCTCTCCCTACAGGAATTGCCAACTGAACCTTTTGAAAGTTTCTAATTCACTTAAGCACTAAATACAGCTAGACACAAGCGCCAGTGTCTAGGAAGGCAGGGCCTCTAGAAATGCAGGATGTATGCTACAGTTACACAACATAAATAGTTTTAAGAAACAAAGGCAGGATCACCCGTTGTATTTAACTGCAGACTCAAACAGATTCAGTCAGTGTTCAGATGAACGTATCACTGGGAGTAAGGTCTGAAAACATGGGGTCAGTTTGCCTGGTGACTGCTTCGGGAATTGAACATGAGCATCTCCAAACCAGACAAAGAATGCCAGCTAGAATAGATGTTTAGTTCCTGCCAATGCAGCATTCTTCATGTTGGTTATTTGTCTTAAGTCATTACAGAGAGTAGTTCTCAATGAACACACATAAGAATTTATAGCTTTTAAAATGACAATTAATTAAAGAAAACTTCCTCTTGTTATACAAAGCATAAAGGCAAAAGTTTACCATCCCTCCTGGTTTTCTGATGCTGTATCACTCTGCATGGATCACCACACCAACCAGAAGACTGAGACTGCAGTGATCCCCACAACACCCTCAGCAGGCAAGTTTATGCAAGCTAACTCTGTGTAAAAAGCCCTTGTGAGAAAAGCAGAATGGAGAAGAACATGAGGCGTATCACCAAGGCAAGCAGAAGCTTTGGCTATGTGATCCGCAATTCAAACAGCTGGCTCTTTGCAGAACAAACTCCTTTGTTTCCTCCCAAATCCATCGTAGCTGTTGGCATTCTGAAAAACTTTCTCATTCCACTTTGTGCTACTGTAATGTACCTGGATGCACTGCAGAGGGAACGTCCATCTCTGTGTCTAGAAACCACAGCTGCTCTTTTGCAACCTGCACCAATGATACTAATGGTACTTTACTTACAGTAACTGGATTCATACATTGCTTTGTAATCATTAATGGAACAGGCACAGGACAGTGAAAGCACAAATAGGCAACATGCTATTCCATGAAGGAATCTAGTAAAGAACTGAAATAATAATTTCCTAAAGGATTTTTAGAGAACCCTTACTGTGAAAGCGGAAGCTGAAGCTGCTTCTACCACTACTTCAGAAACACACAAGTTAGAAAAGAACTGTTAATTCTGTCCCTGCCTTCTTTCTTTCCAATTATTCTTCCCATCCAGGCCCAGAGCTAAACTGAATGTAGGAATTCAAAGGATGCTGCAGAGGGCCAATGACTTTCCCCCTTGCACTATGGAATTGAGAATCATCCTTTTGCTGCTCCAAGTCATGGTTAGTCTGACAAAATCAGAAAAGCCTTCTCTGGTCCCAAGAATTCTCCACTGCACTTTTCTTCTCCACACAAAACAGCAAGAGATTTTAACTTCTAATTACTACAACTGACAGTGTTTCAGCTTCATAAAAATCTGATCAGGACCTTTGCACTGTGGGTCCTGGATGGGCATGAGAGCATTTTAGGGAGGGTTGGAGGAGGCAAATATTAAAAACTTACCTTGCCAATTTCCAACAAAACAACAGATGACATTGACCTCACGCTATTCCCTACAAAAGTTCTCCATTCCTTTAGTCTCTTTGGTCATTAGGAAGTAGAAATGGTTTGTCCTCAGAACCACTGGTGGCTCAGGAAGCATTCCAGCTTTTGCTCTCAGCATTCCAAGCAGAGGAATCAACCACAGAGGGCTTTTTCATATTCCTCTGATTAACACACACATACATAAGTTTACATATGGCAAGCGCTGCACATTTTGGTATTGCTTAAGAAACATTTGGGCTAGGTGAGCAGAGGCTGGAGCAATGGAAATAGCCTTCCTGGTTCTATGAAAGACTAAACTACAGCAGAGACCATGAGGCGAGGACATTTCTGAAGTGAAGGCATTGGTCACACCAAGGGGAAGCTGCAAAGCAACTTGAGCTGCCTGCTCTGACAACTCCAGAGGTTGTGTGTGGAGCCCAACGCAAATAACTGCTCTAACTTCCTAACAGCACCATGATGAGTAATTGCACTCATTGCATAAGCATAGAATGAGGTTCTCTCTCCATTGCTAGTAGCAATGAAGGAGTAGATATTCTGGCCAACAAAAAAAAAGATCCATCTAATTCTGTGTTTTGCCCAAGGGAGTTGCCAATACCAATTTTCTTAAAGCAGGATGTAAAAAAAGCCCTACAGGTAAGTGCTTTCCTCACAGAGAAAGAGCTAACCTGGTTATCAAGTCTTCTTTGTGCCATGCCCCATTACTTTGAGCCAAAAAGGCCTACAACATCCACTGCACTCTGAGTGATCCTTCTGGCTTCAGTGCCTCTCTCTGATGTGGAGAAGCACCACCAACAGACTTATGCCAGCTCCCACTTCATAAGCCTGGATAATGTCTGAGCTGGTAGTTCTGCAGCTGAGGAAAATTAACCCTTCAGCAAGGACAATCAGCAGGTGACCAGAAAAAGGGAACAGTAGTGAGACAGGATTGATCATAGGTAGAAAAACCAGTACTTTAGAAATTCTCTAATGTGGATTTTAGATAACAGCCTCTCAAACACGGGTAAGATACAGTGGGACTCAATATGGCTCAGCAAGCTGCTCTCCTGTCCACAAGGGAGTTTCTCTAGGAACTCTGCTGACTAGTTATAAGGGCGCTTTAAACACACAGCACTTCAAGAGCCTAGCCAAAAGGACTGTGGGCAGATTGCTCAGCGTTGCTAGAAGCACAGAGCCCTCATACTGTCCTTCTGATATAACTGGTGGCTCCCAGGAGCCAGCAAGGACGGCAGTGCCCTGGAATCCACTTAAGCCAAGTCTGCAGCAGCCTTGAAGAATGCGTGTAGCATGATCTTTGTCACTTGGTTATGCGCAGGTGATGAACAATTGCATTTTCCCGGTTTCCACAGAAAAAGCAGCACTGAAGGTGACACTTAGTCTCAGCTTTTCTCTCCCTTCTGTTTTTCAGTCTTGTTTCTTTAGAGACAGCAGTCAGACCTAACATACTTAAGAGGAGGGCTAGCCTCTTCCAAATCCTATCCAACCTGAAATACTGGCTTTCTTGGCCAGAGGCCCAGGTGAGGCTGCAACTGTGACACTACATGCAGTACCTTTGCTTAACCTTTTCCCTCCCACATTGCCAGAATGCATTTCAGGTATTTTAGCATCTTAGCTACAAAGATGATTTCAAGTACGGCTTTTTATTTCTCTTTCCAATTGAGCTCTGCAGCACTGCAATCTGCACAGACCCTTACAAACTCAGGTGATAGGCTGCATCTTGAAAGCATCTGGTCTCCCCAGCATACCCAAAGCCAGAGGCTGTTGCACCAAGTGCCTCCAACCAGTGTCCGGTGGGGGCTCAGCAGCACCCCCACTTTGGCCAACTCTGTTCCACCCCTCCTGCCTCAACCTCAAGAACAGCCAAGGGGGTAATGTCCTTTACCCTCTTACTCTTTGGTTCAAGTAAGAGTGTGCAGACACACACACAGACTCCAGGTTCTTTGCACAGACTTACTTTTAGACACTTCAGTTCTAAAGTGAACTTCATGGGAGCTGTTTATAAACATTTCTGTAGCCATGCCACAGCTAGCTGACAGAAAAAAAAGAAAGTTAAATTAAGTGTTCAAGCAAATTCCTGGGACATCTCATCATCAGCCACATCTGGCAGTTGTGAAACTCACTGTCTTTATACACAGAAGCTGTTCAGGAGTTTCTGACCTTAGCTCCTCATTGGGAAAGATGATTTCTTATGAAACTGTAAGAGGGCTTTACTTGCCATAGAAAAACCCCTTACATTAATACATTTAACCCCTTGGTCTAGCTTCTGCAAAGAAAGAACCCGTGTCACGTCTTCTGCTTCAGTTCCTCAGTGAAAGATGAAGGATGCCTGGGACTTTTCCACCCCTCAGGAAACTGCACTCCAAAGCAGCACTGGAGTCTCTCCTTCTTCTCCTCCACAGCATTCCTCAGGGTGTCACATAAGCAGACACTGTGAACAGCAACTACCCTGTCTTCAGCTCCTGCCCTGCAGACTGCTGGACAGGGCAGTGCAGATGAAGCCACAACTTCTACAGTGGGACAATGCTATCATGACTCCAAAGGCATGTGCTAACTTCTACAGAACTTGAAGCAGACGAGAGAGGTAGCCCAGCTGTACAAGCCACCCCTGAAGGAATTCCAGGTGAATTCCCAGTAACAGATGGAAAATGCTGACAGACTGCTTCCCCACCCCCACCCAAGGGGAAAAGGATTTCACCTTTACAACAACAACAAAACCATTACAGACTGGGATATCCCAACTACCTTAAATGTGACTTCAGCAGGCAAGCCTTACTTGAGGTGACTCAGGGTTACTAAGCTATCAGGACAAATTATCATGCCAACCCTTTCACCTTGACACCAAGAAATAATGACTCTCGTGACATTTCTTCCTGTTCACTTGCTTGCCAAAGAACATTGTTGATGACTTCTTTACAAAATAAACACCAGCTACTAGAACCTGATGTACAAGCAACTGCTCCAGCTTCTAACAGGTACAGATAGCAACAGTACACTTAAGTAATTTCCTAGAAACTGTAAATCCAAGTGATTAAATACATTTAAATTTTTATGGCATAGAATATTCTTAGGCATCTCCATTTTAAATGAAGCAAAGTGGCCTCTAAAAATGCTATATAGCAAAAGTATCCTGGAAAATCACAGGTATCCTGGAGCTCTGAGGTGAGATACAAAGCCTTGCTACCTAGTCTGGCCCAGCCATCTGGTGCTGAATTGAATTACAGACCAGTCAGTCTTACAGATACTGATGGAGACTTTGGCGATTCATGCTACCTCAAAGAGGAAAGAGAAAGCTTAAAATAATCTCTCTTATCTAAGATGAGCCTAATCTATCCTACAATCAATGGCAATTTCAAAGCATGAAGGGCACTAGGCAGTGTGTCAGGTATCACACAGCAATTCCTCAGCAAGGAGAAAGGTAGGAAAGGCTCTATCAGTGGGATATTTGCTAATATTCTTCTCCTCGAGTGCCAACTCAAGAACCGTTTTATCACAACCTGGCAGTGTGTTCTAATGCTCTATTGTAAATCTGTTTTACATGATGCACACCACCTCACTCAGTGTGGCATCTTTGCTGGTGACTGTACTGGGACACAGTACACAGGCTCCTTAAAGCTACTCATTCCTTACACTGTGTGTTTTGTTTTAAAATAACATAACCAACTCATGCTACAGACCGATTTAAACACATCCAAGCCTCAAATCGTAATGCATATCCTCCAACAATCCTGGACAAACATCCTGAAAGTAACCTAAAAAGCCTGAAAGCAGCTGCCACGCCAACTGATGGAATCTGCCAGCCGTGTTCCTGCTCAGCACTCAAATAGCAGTGGTACCGCAACAGCGTGCTGACCCACTGTACTCCAAACTAAATACCTGGCTGCTCCCACTACACTTTGATCCCTCAACTGTATCTTTTCACACTGAAAATGCTTGAAGGAGCTGAATAAAAAACCAAACAAACTAATCTTCCTTCCCTCCAACCTGTAACACAGTAATCACAAATGAGAAATGGCTGGTGCCATTTCTTAGAGGAATTCCTGTGGAGGCACTCACACTCAGCAGGTTCAAAATGAGACCAGAAAAAACACACGGAAAAACTGATCTGTAACCAGAAAATACAGAGGCAGGCACGGGTGAACCTGGCTACAACAGCTGTGGCTTCTGAGGGAGTGCAGGAGGACTGGACTGCAAATGTCTGAGCTTGTAACCTTCCCCCAAAGTAGCCTTTCCTATTGAGCCCACAGGAGTCTGACCACCTAAATAGACTTTTGGTCTGACCCATTAAGTGAATTCTCATGTTATTCCCACATGCAAATCTGCCATCTTTAGGTGGATCCACGGCCAAACAGAAGCTTCAAATAAAGAACTTCCGTTTGCACACTGTCTCGATATTCACACACACAAGATCCTGAAGAGATGTTACTTTCATTACACATACTTCTTGACTATCTTTTTTCCATTCAAATATGGGCTGTCTTTTGAGAGCCAGCCAGCTGACTTCAGGAGACAATGCTGCTGAACTGCTGCTGTCAGCTGCTGCCCTGGAAGACAGACAAGGAAAACAGTCCTTAAGGTGTTTACCACCAATATGCCAGAGGTTATCACCAGTGTTTGCCGTGTGTGGAAGACAAGCAAATAAGCAAATGTGTTCATATACAGGGAGCAGCTTGGGAAAGGGCAAAATACAATTATTTGCAGAGTGCTGTGCAGCCACTCCTCTGCATGTGTGCATTTCTGTATGGAAAGCTTATTTTCAAAGTTATAAAAAGAGAAACCATTAACCCATCACCAGAAAACCTGTCGTCTGTGTAAGCCCAAAGCTCTCCATCAAAAGACAGACAGCATCTTCCCCCTGTAAGTGTGAGGAGATACTAAAGTAAGTTGGAGATAAGGTCAGAATGACTAGAAAACATTTCTCAGAGAAGCTTCATGAAATCTTTACATTGAAACTACTGCTTCCAGGGAGACCAGAAAACTCAGGAGATCACACCACAATTAGAAAGCATCTTTGTGCCAAGTCTGAGGTGGAACCACGTACCTTTCCTTCCTCAAAAGACTATTCTGATAGCAGACTTGGTTCAACTTATTTACAAGTTTGCAGGTAATTTTTTAACTTGTCAAAACATATGCCAGGCATGTGTGCAGCTTGCAGATAACTTATAATTTAAGTAATTTCTAAAAACAATATGCAGAAACATTTAATACAGATGATTATCACTTATACTTTGATTTTGGCTTCATACTACTATCTTTGCATCACTGTATTTAATTACACTGCACATTTCCTTCATGATTCATCATTGCATAACAAACTAGATAGCCACTTTATGGGTGTGTTGCAGGTTTATCCAATTAACTGAGTCTATTGGACTGGAAATGACGATTTGTATTAACTGAAAAGATCATGTGGCTGCATAGTTTGTGGGTGTTGGTTTATTAGAATGGAAAGTGCCAATTAGAGAAGGAGAAAACAAAGACAAACTCATTATGTTTTAAAGAGAAGCACCTATGACTTCCTGGAAATGTTAAAGTTTATCTGGGATAGGATTCCCAGATGCTGAATTACAAAGAAAATTATTCTTCCTATGTTCATGAGAACATAGGAACAGGAAAGGAGGAAGCCCAGGCACCACAAGGAGAACAAAACAGGGTGAGAGAGTTGTTCCCATACCAAGGCCGCCTCCACCTCCCAGCTCCTTCCCATCAAAGTCTGGTCTCAAGATGACAGTGACTTCTGGACTCATGGATGCTGGTTTTGCCCATGCCACAGACCATGCAGGTGCAGCCTCAACAATCAGCCCTAGCCCCACTGCTCTCCCTGCAAAGCCACTTTGAGCCATGCAACGAGAATACTTCTTTCCTCCTCATATTTTAAGCTCAACAGCAAACTCAGTTTATTCATACTATACTCTTCACTTCTACTTTCAACAGCTCCATCTCACTACCACAAATCTACACTAAAAATGTAAAACTCAAATGTCTCCAAACTGACTAAAGGTTACATATTTGACTGTGGTTTTGATTAACAGTTAAGTGATGCCTATGACAGGACAAACCACATAATCTGAGTAGTTCAAATCGAAGATGTGCTAAAATCAAGCTATTTAGCTGCTCAAAAAACTTCCCCCATCATTTAGATTCATCTCTCAATCAAGTGTGTAATACTTCACATGAATTTTCTGCACTGTAAATCCAAGAACTTGATTAAATTAATTTCCCCCCGTGAATTTCTTAAGTTTAAACAGAAGGGAATTTAACTGAGCATTTGAAACAGTGCTCAATATACTTCAGTGTGGTTTATTAAAGAAGGACAATATAGATTTCTAGGGGGGTTGGAGCACAGAATCACATTATTGCCTTAATTTGTATTTTCATAAATCTATCCAAGTTTATGGGATGTGTGAAGATGGTGAGCAGCAGAGCAAGACCCTCAAAAGCTCCTGTTTCTCACCCCTAAAAGCAGATATAAGCTTAACTAGAGACAGGGCACCAGAGACACCAAAATTTAAAGGTACTTCTAAATAAATACTTTAAATCTCAGCTGCTTAATTCCATGTGTAGACACAAGAAAGAGCTGAGATGTAGAGAGGTTGACTGATCTTTTTTTTCCAGCAAAATCATTAGATCCTATAGTGCTCAGCTTCTTGGAAAATCAGTGTTTTATTAGTAGGCATAAAAATGCACTCAGGTAAGTGAGCATTAGGTCTGGATTAAAGATGTGTTTTTAATGTCTTTTTATGAGTGACATGTCAGATTTGGACATGACAAAAAAAACTAGAAGCAAGTTCAGCAGCACAGTCTCACTTTGTTGGGGATGTCTGTAGCGAGGCATTAGTAGTGCAAATACAAGTACACATCTCAAAATATAGATGCTCAGCAGATTGTTGTGTCCCCTTCCACATGCCCTATACAGGCAGAATCTCAAATATGAATAAAATTAACTTTACACTGTTTGGGAATCAAGTTACCAAACTATTAATTTCTACAATGACACACAAATGTTTCCAAATACCATTTCTATATATAAAACCTTTCAACTGAAATTACTGGTTCAGAGTGAGAACTTGCTGAGCTTTACCCTCACTATCCTTCCTGCTCAGTCCGCTCTTAACTCCCCAGCTCATTGAAGCCACACACTATTTCACTTGCAAATCTTGTAAAGAGTGTGAAATCTCCTTCCCCTGCTTTCAGAGGTCTCCCAGATACCCAACTGACACATAAGGCATCCCAAGCTTCCCTGGATTATGTTTTTAGTGGCATGCTGTATTTCTAGGCTGTCAATTTGCTTACTATTTATTTTGTAGAGATCATAAGCTGCATCTATTGATGATACGCTACAAAAAACCAATTTTATCAAAAGAACTATGGTATTGACTTTAATAAGTAGAAAGGATGGAAGAATGAAGAAGCCACAGAAAAAGGCACAAAGAAAACAAAAAGCTGACTGCTATAGTTCCTTCTAAATTCAGTAAATTTAGTTATTTTTCAAGAGTTCCTGTTTAGTTCTGACAAACAAGGGTCTGGCCACAGCAGTTGGTGAGTCTCACACTGAGCAATGCAATGTGGCTAAGATCAGCTCAGTGGCTGCAGTGCCCCATATCATCCAGGACTGGCTCCTTCCACAGACAAACTGCCTGATCTCATCCATGTCCCTTACCTTGGTGTCTTTGACGGAGTAATATATAACCTTTGCCTCCTGAAAGGACCAGTTCAGAGGCCCCTGCATCAGATAAGCTCCTTGCAGTGAGCAAACCCTTTGAGATTTCGTGAAGCAAAGAGACACAAATCCTTCCCTGGCAGAGATAAGAAACACTGCACACACAGAGGGTGTTTTGCAGCTTTCAGATGCAAGCACACTTTGGCTGTTTATCAAAGCCAGCATACAAGGTCGGGTATAACAACTCAAGCTGAGCACTGTGCCACTACTCACATAGCTTCTAGTTGTTTTGAAGAACAGCTACCACAGATACCTGCAAAATACTGTGTGAATACATCCTATCATTCTCTGGCCATTTAGCTTTGCCACAAAGACAATGTCTGTGCAGTGAGATGACCACGGCAGAAAAAGCACACTGAGAAAGAAACAGCATAAAAGACAAAGGTAAAGGAATATAATATGTTCTGGGGAAAGGTGAGAAGGAACTTAAGCAGTGCTGCAGACCCTACCACTGCATGTTGGGAGATTCCACTAACTTCCCCCAAACTGCCATTATGTATAACACTGCACTTGTTTGAAACACTGTGCCTAAAGGGCATAAAAACAAGGGAGCCAGTCAGCTGACAGCAAGCCCTCTGGCTCTGTAAGGAAGGAGATGGGCTTTGAGTCAGCTCCTCCATTTCTACTGACCAGCCCCGCATCCTGCAGCGGCACAGCTCTCAACACCGCTCTAAAAGCATCCAATATAACGGATTAAGTGAACTCGGAGTATTTCACCAGACCAGAGCTCAGCTTCCTGATGACCAGGTTACATGCCTGAGAGCAAGAATGAACTCAGCCTGGGAGGACTGTATAACAATGTTCCTACAGCAGCAGAATGGTTGCAAAACTTCTGTGAGACATTCAACTATTACAGAACGGATGGCAGAAAACAGATGTGGCTGTGGCCATTTCTGGGAAACACAACTGTGAACAACCAGCTATTTTTAATTTATCGAGCTCCATTCCGGTCTAAGCTGCTACAGAATCTGTGTCAATCTTTGTGTCCTTTTTTGATCTCTTCCCTCACTCAACTTATGCTTATGTACTGAAAAAGTCTGAGCACATGATTACCCCATCCAGGCAACATGCCTTTGAAATGCCTTTTTAATCTAGCCTCTCCACTCCCTGACAGACTGACTTTTGCAGTATGTCTGTATTTGCTGTCTAGACACTTGAATATGCTAACCTCTAATTTAGCCCTCCTTTACTGACCCATGAGTTTCCTCCCTTTTGTGGGTCTTCTGGCTAAACTGGAAATGCAACACACTCATTGTGCCCTATACCTGCCTGGTGTAACTGCATACATACAGATCTGACCAGTGAAGCAAGCACATGTTCCTCACTCACAGCAATGATGAATCCTTACACTGAACAAGTTTTGTAGCACTCTCCTAATCCTGTTCCTTTCTTTGCTGTCTCCAAATTCAAAGAACAGTGGAGTCCTTTCCTGGAAGGATTCAGGACACAAGACCCGAGCTGAATCTTATAAGTAGAATTAAGTCACTGTGTACCCAGTTACACAGGCAAGAAACGAGGGAAGAGTCCAACTGAAATATGAAAGGAAGACCAAAATACATGCATATCCTAACAGCAGTTGTACTGCCTCAAATCCGAAGGTCCAATTAAATCCAGTACCACTCTAGCACGGGGGAAAAAGGAAATGAGGTATTTAGGGCAGTGGGCAATGTCCTCCCAGTTCCCAGCAGTCTGATACAAGGCACTTTCTCTACAGCCTGAATGGATTTTTCTTTCACCAGGTTCTCTGCACTGGGTTTTTGAAACCATGCAGAAATTCTGGGCATTCGCAGCATCCAGACAGACATGTAATCAAGGTACACAGATGAGAGTTCCCAAAAGCCACGGTGTACTTCCGTTTAGATAGTATGTTTGCATCACAAACCACTTCCATATGCCGGAAGCATAAAAGATTTGCTATCTGTTTTAGTTTCTGTGATGACTTAAGAGGCAATTTAGTGTTATCCGATTGCTTTAAAGTCTTGTATAGGGTGAACTTGCACAAAGCCTGAGTAATGGCCCTTGTACAAGGCTGAATTTCAGCATCCGATCTGCACAGTAGTATATTGTTACTCTTGCAATGAGAGTCTGCACTGCTAATCTATGGATATGCCTTACACTCAAACTCATTGTCTCTGCCCCTTCCTTGCACACCTAAACGTCTTTATCTCACAACAAGTACCACAGTACACAGTACAACATCCCTCATATGGCAAGAATAGAAGGAAAAAGTTTAACTGCTTGTAATTTGGGCAATATGATTTCTCTACATATGAACACGAGTTTAACATCACTGCACCACAGTCTCTGATTTGCTACCAGTTCAGTGAGAATATAGAAATTTCTTTGTGTCCTGTATGTATTGTTTTCTCCCTTCAACTAAGTTGCTTTCCCTCACTTCAGGGCAATGGATGTTCAAAACTCAGGCAACTAAGAATGTTATTACCTGTGTACTTTGTGCACATTGCCATAAAGCATGCAGTACCCACAGCAGGAGCACCACGAAGACTTCTTAACCTCAATATGCAGACATAGAGCCATTCTGTCAGACTACCACAAAACAGAAGAACCTGCACAAAACCTATGAAATGCAACAACTTTATCACACACCGTTTAACTTCTGTGTGTATCTTGATTCTACTTGAGGTAAAGGTTGTGATTTTTAAGAAAGAGAGAATTTGGACATGTCAACTCTTTCATTTTGGAAGTCAGTATCCAAGCCAAGGCCAATGTGTGGAATTTTAAGCTATCAAGTAATTACAGAATTCATGAATTCTCATGATGGAAAGATTTATTCATA
This sequence comes from Psittacus erithacus, assembly GCA_009867235.2. Lineage (NCBI taxonomy): Eukaryota > Metazoa > Chordata > Aves > Psittaciformes > Psittacidae > Psittacus > Psittacus erithacus. The sequence goes on along the minus strand of WYDI02023490.1, from coordinate 72,608 downwards.
GACCATTCTTTGCATTACCTTTTACTGGGTTTGCTTTTCCCAAGCAATCCCTTACTAAAGGCTCCATCAAGGCTCCATCTGAACTAACTAATGTGACAGATGGTCTCTGCTCTGGAGAAGCACCTCTGGAGGTGCTGCAGAAGCGTTATCTACACCACCCTCACTCACATAACTAGTCATGCAAAACCTACCACCACAGCATCCAACTTAACACTTTTACCTCTCTTCAGAAAAGCTTTTCCTCTCTGATGACTTAACACAATTACCTTTTCTTGTCATTAACAACGAAGAAGAGTATCTAAGCTTACTCACTCCCTTCTTTTTAGGAAACCAGACCAGAGGCACGCTTGCCAGAAAACATGGAAAAACCCCAAGCTTCCTGCTCAAGAGCAGCCGCTGCAAATAAACAGGATTAAGCAATAATATAGCAGCTACTGTAAAACAAAGTTAATATTTATAGAAGCTGGCTCACCAAAACAATCATGACACTCTAAAGAAGAACCATACAACAGCAATATCTAACATTCTGTATTAAAAATATATATCTTCCCATGTTAGTCTTTCAGTGTGAAATTTTACTTTATTAAATTTCCAGCTTTCTGAAGAGATTTTGCCTTTCACTTCTGCAGCTGCTGCTGACATTTTGTGCCTTGTCTCTCTCAAGACACACAGAAATAGCAACTGAAAACTTTAAGTATTGAAAATGGGAAGATCATTGAGAGGCATACACTGCAAAACAAGCTAGAAATAGGACAGCTCCGATCAAAGGAGATCCATTATCACAAGGATTTCCTCTGCAAAGGAGTATCATGAATGAAAGTCCATAATAGTATTTTTTCAAAAAATTCAGATGTTTCATTTATTAAATACAGACAAAACAGGGTACAAAAGAGGTTTAAAGTGTCTCGTAATACTACTTGAGCTGTTGTGCTTTTCAATTCCAGCAGACTTGTTATTAACTAGTATTAACCAATCTGGATGTCCAAGACTATTTAGCAGTTAGTCTCTAGGGCAATTAGCAAATTGCAAAGAGTGGTTTACACATGCCTACAGAACTGTGAATTGGTTTAAGGGTCCTGAAATAACTTCATATTGCAAAGAAGGGAGAGAAATGAGAATATAACTGTTGGTTCAGAATTCAGCTGCCTCTGTGCACAAGTCAACACAGAAATTATTACAAGTGACACAATTACTAAACATTTTTATTCAGTAGAACAATCAGAAATTTAAGGCAGTGGGGTTTTAGTGACCAAAAGCCATAGGGAAAGTCATTTAACAGTAAGAGACAAAAATTTCATGCATATGAACCAACTCCTAAATTCTCTAATTGAGTAAAACCAGGCCTCCTGATGGAAGCACAGAGGCCATAGGCTAACATCTGCAGGGAAAACCAGAATGGCCTTTTCCTGGACCAAAGATTCTCAGACACAAAGAAGTCAAACCCAAACATCTATTATTCCTCATGTTCCACTGTGGAGGCACAGTAGGAGTTGGTCTTACTGAGTCATGTCAACACTCTGAAGAAGTTTGCCCTTTGCGTCCTTCTATAACATTCAAGGTATTTGCACCATCAGTGCGTACATCAACACACCAGAATTTAAACCAGACAGAAGACCCCCCAAAACCAAACCACCACCAAAAACCCCAACATCTTGCTTTAATACATATATGCTAACAGGAAAATTCAAACCTGAAATAACTCATGCTGTGTGTGCAGTTCATGCACCGAAACAACACAGCAGCTCTTATGAGACAAATATGCCATAGGAGAGCTTATAGTCCTCAGGAAACCAGGGCAGATGGGGAACTTTCACCACAAGTCAATAGAAATCCCAAAAGAGAAAGCAGAATTCACCTGCAAACATACATGACATCACGCAGTGAAATCAAGCATTCTTCCTTGTTAGCAGTATTAATAAGTATTCCAGCTCAAAGTATACACAGCAGACACATTTTGTTAATCCTATTGTTACCAACTCTCAGTGCTGGGAGTTTGAGAGCTCCAACTGACATTCCTTTGCCCAACAAAGAAATGATTGTACTGCACAGCAAAACTGACCAAACCTCAGATTGAGGTTGCTTATGCAGTAAGTAAACAGTATCCTCCACAAATGCTCACAACCTTTTACACAGCAGCTTTCACTGAGAACCTGCTGCTCTACCACTGTGTTCTACCATCGCAAATGTTAAGTCAAGATTCACTGTCAGATCTGTGATAATCCACACATGATCGAAGAGGGCTTTATTTCAACGTAACGTTCAGGAAAAAGACCACTCACAGCAGCGAACAGTGCAAAGCGCTGCTGGTGGCTTCCTTCTGGAGATGCGGGAGGACACAACGCTATTTGTGAATATTTGTGACTGTAAAACACCCTGACACCGACCGCGAAGGACAAGGCCGCTCTTACCACAAGAGCCCCCACCGCCATTTCCCCACCGCCTCCAGGCCCGTGGGGCGGGAAAGCGAGAGCCCCCTGGCGGGTGGCGTGGACCGGCTCCCAAGCCGAGGGAAGGGAGCGCCGCGGACCAACCGCCACCGTGCCCCGGGCAACAGCTGGCCGGGGCGGGAAAGAACGCCGAGCGCTGGGGAACCAGGCGGTGAAGCCGGCCGCCGCGGGGAAAGCTCGGCGCCGGCAGGGCTTCACCAGCGCTGCCCTACAGCCTCTGCCGGCCGGGGGGCGCTCGCCCCTCCTCTGTGAGGGAACCGAGCGCGATCGCCCACGGCGCCGCGCTGCCTCTGCGCTGGTCGCGGTCCCCAACGGCTCCTCACTCGCGCCGCCAGGCCAAGCCATAGGCGATAGCTCCCAGGCCTGCGCCGCGCCCCGGTCACCCCCGCCCGCAGCCCGCTCGGCGAACGCGCTCAGCCCGGAGGCGCCCGGCCCCGCAGGCCCGGGCGGAGGGCGCTGAGGCGGGGGCCGCACTGCGCCGGTAGCGCTGCCCGGAAGACGGACCAGCGGCCATTCCCACAGCCGGGCCCGGAGAAGCGGACAGCGCCACCAGGGCCCGGTGCAGTCCCCGCTCCCCGCCCGTGCCCAGAGAGGCCCGCACCCTCCCGCCACCGCACCTTTACCACCCACGCTCGGCCATCGCCCCTTTAAGGCAGCTCCCGACTGGAGCGCAGCGCGCGGTGGGCGCGGCGGGCTCCGCAGCGGCTCCGCCCCCAGCTATAAGAGCCGCGATCCGCGCGCGGCGCGGCAGTGACCGGGCGCTGTCGGGGCTCGGCGCATGCGTGTCGCGCCGGCGGCCGCGCAGGGACATGCGGAGCTGCGCGACACTGTCGGGGTAAGTGATGGCCCCCGCAGCGGCACCTCCCGCCGCTCCGCGCTGCTCGTTGCCATAGCGGTGCCGTGCCCCCCGCTGCCGCGGCCTGCTGAGGCCGCTCCCGCCCGCCGCACACCTGAGCCGCCCGGTATTGCTCGGCCGCGGCCGCCCCGTACCTGCCGAATCGGGCCCCCGCCGCCGAGGAAAAGAGCGGGTACCGAAGGCGACGGAGCGGGCGACCGCCGGCAGCACTTACGAGTCGCCCGGGTCGCAACGCCAGGGTTGGCCGGGCCCCTGGCACAGAGCCGCGGTCCCGGCGCGGCCCACGCCAGCGGGCGCGGGGGGGGGGATGGCGCCGGGCCGCGGCCCGGGAGGAGCGCTGGGGAGGAGCGGGAGCGCGGTTTCTGCCCTTGCGCTGTCGAGAGGGTGGGGAAGGGGCACCGGGGGCGCAGACCCGCCGCTGAGCCGCTTACCTGCGTGTTCGCGTCTCGGGTCGCCGCGGCGGGGAGCGCACCTGCACGACAGAAGGCAGTCCGGGTGGGACCCGCGGTCAGGGGCGCCCGGAGCCACATTCCTGGAAATCAGCGTGGCATGCCACGCGTTTTCTGCCAGCCCCGAAACAGTATCAGCGTTCCCTCTGACTCGCCTCGGAGCTGCTCCTCCTGCTCCTGTGAGTAAACAGAGACCGCATTGTGGGCTCAGGCTCTGTGCTTTAGCACTAATTTAGGATGACTTAATTTAGAATAAACATTTCTTCATGACCTCATACCCCAGTACGCACTTATGCTCGATTTTCTAAAATAGCCAGTCTGTGGTGTTTAAATCTGGAAATAGCACTGTACCCCTGAAGTATTTACAGTGCCTCCCTTGAGCATGTGTGCCCGATGCAGACATTACCCGTGTTGGCTACACAGAGGGAGCAGTCCAGAGCGACTCTGAGGCTTCAGTAGTCTCATGTCACTACTGCATAAACTAAGGACCCTATGCTGAAGCAATAAGCAAAACACTTGCTAGGCTTGATCTAAAGATGGACAGTACTTAAATATACCTTGATAAACTGGGTGGGAAAGGCCCTGGGGGCAAGGTCTCTTTGTTCAGTTTGGGGATACTTGAATCTGTCATATGAGAATGACAGGTGAATGATGCCTCTACCTCACAAACATTTCTGAATTGCATTTATTCACTGGTCAAGCTTTTAAAGAAAAGGAAGCCGAACTGCGCATTCGCCCCTGTTACTTTATGCACAGAGCTAGTTTTCCTTCCTTAGCAATTTACCTACATGGGACAGTTTTTTGTTTGGTTGGTTTTTGCTACTAGAAACCATCTTTTGAGGGGGCATATGTTCTGGGTGAAGCCCTGTGTCTGCCATCCCCTATAATACAGGAATTATTCCAGAAGAAAACAATTTCCTCTGTAGTGGAAAACAGAATTAAAACTTATCACAGCGTGGCTAATGCTATGGTTATGACTGAGTCAGCTATACAGGAATTTTTATTTCCTGAATGTAAGCTGGATATATTCACATTAAAATTTTCAGGAGGGTGAAGTACCATACCTTAAGCATGCATCTGAAATCTGACAAGCAGAGGCAAGGCAATTGTCTTGCTATTTAATTATTAGTTTTCTACTGGCAATTTACAGGTTCCTCCCAGTTGCTGTGTAGGACTGTGAAATGGCAGCCCAAATATTAACTGAACTTAAAACTCCCTGATAAACTGCAGTTCTTTGAATATATTCAAAGCTAACTATTGTAATCTGAATAAGTTGTGTGCTGTTCAGTTTGTTTGTTTAAATTTATGCCCGTCATTACCTGGGGTATACCTGTAGAATTAATATTATTTGCAGTCTCCTATGATTCGAGAAGCATTTTTATCCATCTTTACTAAGTGATCATAGTCTTAAACTTTATACCACAGAGTGGTCTATTTCTGGTTGGCAGAACGTGTAGAAAAATCTCTCAAAGCTAAGATTATGCCTCACTTATAGAGCAACTGTATTTCTTATACATGGAAAAGTCTCCTTAGGTCTGTACTGAGCATGATTAGGTTTGTGACTCTGATGGATACTGAACTGCACTGTGGAGGTTTGGTGCATAGTAAATAAGATACAAGTATTTTAAGCATATGGAGTTCCTGAAAGTTACATTAACAGCTCTTAGGGTTGTGTAAAGTCCAATTAGAAGTCTGAAATACTTCAGTATTAAAAGAGGTGGCTCTATCTCAGGTGCCTACGTTAAATAGAAAGTCAAAGGAAAAAAGGAAATTACATCACATTGTCAAATAAGGAACAGCTAGCTGGAGTGGATGACTTGTAGTGCAAAAATGTGCCCCTCCTCCTGTGGATTGCTTCTGAGATTTGTTAAAGATATGTGGTGGCAAGGTGAGCAAAAATAGGTGGTGGATTTAAGGTAGCCACGTTTCTTCCCCTCCCAAAAATGGTAAGTAGGTCTTAGTTCCCCCCTTTTCTCTCTCCCGTTTCTTACTAGACATCTAAAAGCTGCCCAAAATTTGTACAGGCATTCAGAATTCTGTACAGCAAATTGCTGTGTTCCATAGCCATTAAGTGAAACATTCTAGAGCATGCTTTGGTCCTACTGTGCATACCAGAAAGGTTTTCTTTATTACAAACCTGACTCGCCTCAAATATTTGGTTGCACTGGGGCTGGAAGAGCAGGGAACAGAGTAAGAGTCTCTGTGTGATCAGTGATAGGCATTGAGCTAAAATACATTAAATGCTTCTTAGTTTCTAAACAGAGGATTACTGTTTCTATAACACACGTATTTAGGGACACGTAATCCATATGAAAATTGTGTATTTGTGATGTTTTGTAATTAAACTTTATCTTACAAAAATTTCCCCATATATTCCCATATACATTCCTCCTTATGTGGATACCCTACTGTTTATGGATACATTTGACCATTTTCAGCTTAGACATTTCCATCATATTACTCATCACTCATCAGTTCAAGTTTGAAGATATATTTAGCCTTACGAAAAAGATCAATCTCATCTCCGGTATTTAGAATATAATTCGTATTTGTTAATGTGAGCAGGCATGAATGATTAAAAAGTGTCTCCTTTGCAGTTACCTGTCTGACAGTGGATGGTGTTGATAGCTTCTTAATGCACCAACAAACCTTCGAATTGCCTTGGCTTGTAGCTGCCCTGTAGTAATCACTAACTATAGACTGAACTAAAGTTTCTTCTGAATAACAGTGAAGCTGTAACATCTTCAAAAGTGCTCAAAGTGCTTCAGTCTTTCCAAGTGCTACACTGTATGCATAGCTGGGCCAACAAGCAGAGGAACTGGAAACCCATTTTGTGCAAACAAGCGTGGGATTCAGAATGCTTCAGTGACTGCACAGTGTTTAGCAAACACAGTTTGATTTCTGGTGAAGTCTAGATCCTTAAGTCTTCAAGGAGGCAGGACTGGACCAATGGTTACAGTGAAAACTGCTGGTCTTTATCTTCATGACTTACTGCCAATTACTAGAAAATGGCAGCTTCTGAAGTATGTACAGCTTAGCTTTAGCAAGAGCACACTATAAATAAAATCCAGAGTTTGTACTCGATTACGTGTCCTCATGGCTCCCTCGTAAGATACCGTTTCTTCAAACAAGCTTATGCATGTTTTAAAATACAAGCACCAGCTCTCTAGACTCCACTGCAATAGTAACTTGATGATTTAGTGAAAAAGCACATGCCTTACTTCCGTGATACTCCTAGCTGAAGGCATGGAGGACAGTTTCATAACTGGCCATTCATGAGGCAAGTCACCTTCTGTGGATTCACAGAGTGTATTGTTAGAAGGCAGCAAGTTTTATGGCTGCAAAACTGGCACTATTTTTAAAAAACGCACAGTTGACTGAACCAACTGAAAATTACCTTTTCCCAGAGGAAGTCAATATTCACGTCCATTTCAGAAGTCGAGCTTAGCATTCCAGACAGATTTCAGAGGTGCGATTTTGCAACTATCAGTCTCGAGAGCTGAGACTTAGACAGCATTCAGAAAGCTGACACAGTAATTACTAGCAGTGGTTTTGGTGTGGGATCTGATGGAGGACAAGCCCTGCAAGGGTTCTATGTTATCACAGCAAGCACATTACATACGCTCTCAAACTGAGAGAGTGTGGCAGTGCTGCCACCATTCTCATACAATTTTTTTAATATCATAATCAGTGTCTTGCTTATGGTCTTGCTGTATCTTGTGCATGTGCTGAGATGGGGCGCTGTCATTTGCTGACTGATCAGCATTCTGTATCAGTGAGTTTTCAACTTGTGACTTGCATTTGACATGAAAAATACACTGAAATGGAAGCACAAACTCCTTCACAGGCACTAGCCTTAAGTTCACTAATTCATTCTCTTTCATTTCTTTTGCAGATTCATTGCTTATAGGGTAGGATCTGTGAGGCACAAAAAATCACTGTTCAGTACAGTGTGAGCTGATGTGATGGATGTTTTATTTGTGAATTGTGTTAACATGATACAAAGTCATTTTAGAATTGGTGCTGTGCTTGTATGATGCTGCTTAAGTTCTGACAAATGGATTTCTCCAGTTTTCTGTCCCCTCTAGACAAGGGTTCTGCTTGCACTTACAGAATGAGAAGAACTGCTGTTAGAGGACTGCTAGAGATTTTGAAGTCATTTGCTAATCAGGACTATGGTACTGCTTATTGGGGCTGTATGTTAGTATTTCATTTCACTATGAAAACCTGCAATTCCTCGTTCTGGGAAGGGTCTAACTTGACTGGGTAATGTGAAAATGTCCAAGGCTAAGCTAGCTTTTAAGGAGACTGTCTGAAAAGGAAAAACAGTCTTTACTAAAATCAGGAAGGCTGAATTAACTAGGACTAGGACTCTGATAGTCTGCTGCAGCAGACAAAACACAGTTTAGCCTTTGTTCACTTCCATGAAAGTTAACAGCCTCTTGTCTAGAGTTCTTAAATGCCTGGCTAAAATACTTTGTATAATCCCACTTCCATTGACACAAGAGCAATCACAGGATCAAGTTAGGATCAAGAAAACCATCACACTCAAAGAATGTGGTTAGTTCTTGCACATTATGCCATACTTATAGTTAGAAGCTGTTTTGCTTGAATGATCAATCCTGGACACAGTTCGCACTTGGGAAAGCAAAGCAGAGTTGTTCTTTCTCAAACAATTGTTTATAAAAGGCAAATAGTGGTGTCAGACTGCAAATTAAATCCTGAGGCACCTGGTTTCCAGCCCTGCTTAGGAGTCTGCCCGTCCCTCATGTTGCAAATAAGTATAATGGCTCTTTCCTCTTAAAGGAAGATTACGCATCCCCACAGAATGCCTGGTGTTGAACAGATTTACCATAAGCTGTTTTGTTTTCTGTACCCCATTTTCTGGCAGTACCATACTGTGAAGGGGTGTTCTTGACACAAATGCTGCACTGATGTAGCCCTCAGTTGTTGACTGACTTTTCTTTAGGTGGAATTTCTTCTTTCAGGGGGTAGGAGGAAGGAAGCTCATGTTAAAAAGAAAATGGTCATATCCTCGATTCTCAGGAGATAAAAATTAAACTGGTTTGGGTGGGTTGGGGTTTCTGTGGGTTGTTTTGGGCTTTTTAAGCAGCCATACAACATCATGTTGTACTTAGTGAATTTAGAGTATTTGCGTAGATGAAGCACAGACCCAGAGAACTCTGCTTACCGTCTTGGCCTTAATGTCTCCTGTCTTCCACACGTTGACTACTTTTACACTGCCCCTCTTCCCCAATCCATTCTGAATTTCCCAAAGCAAGCCCTATGAGTCAACTTGTTCCTTAGACTATGACTTATTACTTGTTCGGTATAAAGCAATTGCCAACACATTTTTTCCTGTCATAAATGGGCTAGATAAATGTGAATACAGCAGAAGAGTTTAAGATGAGATTCTTTTACATCACTAGATTTCCAGTTTGTTTGAAATAGCTAGAAGGCTTAAGGATGATCTAAGGATCTTAGTGCTTAATAATAGTGACTGCTTTATATAAAGAAATTTTGGATTCTGATTTAAGTAGTCAGTAATGCTGTTTATTGGAGCAAAGGCCATTTGTTAGGCTATTGAAGGTTAAACCAGACTAGGCTGTTAGATGTTGGCTACGCTGGAAACCATTAACTCACTAGCAAAAAGACACAACTAAAGATAGATGGCTACTAGAAAGTTAAAGAGATTGTTTTGGAAGACGAATTTTGCCTAACTAGGTAGCAGTGTATGTACAAGAACTGAAGTTGTTGATGCGCAGTTGTCATTAATAGCTTTACTGAACATGGTTTTCTTTTTTCTATGCAGTTGAATTCTGTAAGAGAAGTTACCTATTCTTTATACTTCAGTAGTTTGGCAAAGTTTTCCTATTGGCAGGTACTAGGACAGAGGCCTTTCCAGAGAGCTGCTCAACTCCTCAAAATACTGACATTTCAGTTGAGAGGTGAACTCCTCAAGTCTGCATTTCTGATATTTATGCCCTCTCTTTTGAAGGGAAGGAAGACTTCAGGAAACCTGTCAAGAACTGAATTTCTAGGATTGTGAGACATCACCAGGGAGCAGTGCATAATGTCAACTGCAGGAGTTGCTGCTCAGGAGATGAGAGTCCCATTAAAAACCGGATTTCTTCACACTAGTCAAGGCATGGGGAGTCTGAAAACCTGCTGGGGTAGTCACAGTGGATTTGAAAAGTGAGTGAGGCTAAAATTTGATCTATTGCATCTTCATATAGATGCGATGAGCATTACGAATACTTATACCAGTGCTGACCGATGGTTTATTTACAGTGAAGACTTCTTTTTCTTTTAGTACTTTCTTTAATGTGGACCCTATAGCAGTGGCGTATAATTTGAATCCATCAGAGCCACATTTACCATCCATTGGTAAGTATAAAGACTTAACACATTTGTATTTACTTAGTCTATTGGATTTGTCTTGGGAAAAAAAAAGATAAATCCTCAAGTCTTCACCAAGACACTAAAAGCCTTCTTATTCTGGGTATAAGGCTGCCCTCTGGTGACAGGATGCAAGAAAATGCTGCTATTCAAGCCCAACAAAAAGCCCAAAACGTTTTAAATAACATGGTCAAGTTAAAACAAACAAAACCACCCTTTTCCTTGTCCTTAGAGGCCTCTGAGTTGCTGTTACACTTCAGACAGAAAAGCCATTTAGTAAAATAGCAGTTGTTCTGTCGTAGTCCTTTGCTGGGATCTTTGTAGCTGTAACTGTTTTATTGCTGATGCTTGAGGTCTCTTGGACTACATTATTTAACTGGAGGACTGGCCTAAAATAGTAAGGTAATCAGCTACTCTCTTAACTAAAGACATAAATCTATGACCAGAAAAGATCTGTAATAGCTACTTTTTGCTACCAGAGCATTAAGCAGACATTACTTATTGCTGCATTAGAAGGAATTTAATGTTGTCTATGCAATGGCAAAGTCATGCACTAGAATATTACTTGGAAGAGTGTTTGTAAAGACTTTCTCATTTTTTTAGGGCACTCTTCCAACCACACTTCTGTGAATGACCACAGCTTTGCTGAAACTTGCACCCAAGTCCCATCTCAGAAATCCAGTCCACCTCCTGTAAGTCCCAAAACTGAACAGCCCATTTCAAGATATGAAGACCATCTCATTCCTGGCTTTAGTAAACTGTCATTTACCATGGGCTGTGTTTCTGAAGAAACACCTCCTCACATGCCAATAAAAAATGGGCCAATTCAGTTTCTGTCTGCATCTTCCAGTGACCGGAGTTCCAGGCCACTGCCTCCTCTGCCTATTTCTGAAGACCTTACTGCAGATGAGGTTGACAAGGAGGTGGAATTCCTCACTAGCTCAGATACTGACTTCTTGTTAGAAGACTATGAACTTCCTCCTTTTAAATCCAGTGCTCCAAGCCGGCGGAGCTTTAGGGGCTGTGGACAAATCAACTACGCATACTTTGATACTCCAACAGGACCAAAACCAGAAGATGCCAACCCTGCACAAAGCCTAAGTGGATATATATCCAATATTTATCCTCCTCCACAGCAGCTGCATCGACGTTTGCGAAGGTCCCATTCTGGGCCAGCTGGATCTCTTAACAAACCAGTAGTAAGACTATCTGGACACTTAAACAGGTCTTCTCCAAACTCTGATGAAGATAAACCAGAGATTCCACCAAGAGTTCCCATACCTCCAAGGGCTCTCAAACCGGATTACAGAAGGTGGTCAGCAGAAGTTGCTTCTAGTGCATACAGTGATGAAGACAGGCCTCCAAAAGTGCCTCCCAGAGAACCTTTGTCACGCAGCAATTCCCGCACGCCAAGTCCCAAAAGCTTGCCATCATACCTCAATGGGGTTATGCCCCCCACCCAGAGTTTTGCACCTGATCCTAAGTATGTCAGCAGCAAAGCTCTACAAAGACAAAATAGTGAAGGATCTTCCAATAGGGTCCCCTGCATTCTTCCGATCATTGAAAATGGTAAGAAGGCCAGTTCAACGCACTACTACCTGCTGCCTGAGAGGCCTCCCTACTTGGACAAGTATGAGAAATTCTTCAGAGAAGCAGAAGAAAGTAGCTCTACCACAGAGGTTCAGTCGTGGTCTGATGACTGCACAGCCACTTCAGCCCCAGCAAAACTGGACTTAAAACCTAGAGTGGACATAGCTGGTCATTTGAAACGGAAACATCTTTCCTATGTGGTTTCTCCATAGTCTCTGGAAGCACAGTCTCAGCTCAATTGGTCACGATGGAGCTCAACTTTATCATGTTACAAAGTTCTTCAGGTTCTCAAATAATGAAGTAGGACCAGTTTGTCCCCCAAGAACTGGAAAGTGGATGGTAAAGTCCTCTTATGCTGCAGATCTCTGATATGTTTCTTAAGACTTTTTTTGTCTTGGTATGTATAGCTGAAAATCTACACAGATGCCATAGAAACATATGGAGGGGTAGTAGTCACAGTTGGCCAGTTACGTGCTACCTAGATGAACGTATTTGGTAGTCGTGGTATTAAAGAACTAAAAAATCAATCTAGCTTTGCTTATGAGTCACTTACAAAGCTACAACAGGGCAGATAATGCAGTACAGGTTTTGTATCAGGCATTTCCAAAAGTTCTTTCACATAGTAGCTCTGCTGAGAACAGACTGTCCTCTTTGACTAGGATATGCCAACCTGGTAAGGAGGTAGCTGCAAGATCTGATGTCCACTTCAAGACTTGGCAAGCATATTGGAAGTGCATTTTGAAAGATTAACCTATTTTACAACTTGATTTGACACTAAGGCTTTTAAAGTGAGTTAGGTTTTGTGGATTCTTTCAGTTGCTAGACAACACTTGGCTCAATTTTGCAGTTTTTCCTAGGAGAGACTTGGACCAGCTATTGCTAAGCCTCTACTGCTGCTCTTTTCCTGCTGGATCCTAAAAATGTGTGAAAGTGGCCTGAAAGTGGCAAAGGATACGAGCAGCTCTATAGTTGCTATTAGGCAGGCAGCAACAACAACATGCTTACCTGGAGTCTGGAATTCTGACTGTATTAAATACAGAAACACAGCACAAGCTGGTCTTGTGGTTTGATTTCTGTTCAGTATTTTAAGGGAGGAAAAAGGTATGAGGAAAAAATGTGATTCCATTTATGAACAGTGTCAGCCCCATCTCTCACTGCTTCAGATGCTGCTTCTTGCTGTTCAGTTTTTCCTCATTGTGCCTCAGCAATCCATTGTTCATTGAGGTGCCACATTTGTGCATTGGCAGTTTCTCGTGCTCATTTTGATTACATTTATCCTCTTGCAGATAAGCACAAGAGACAGGGTGCTCCTTAACAGAGGTGCAGAAGAATGTGTTCCTCCACAGAAAGAAACAAGCTGTTTACAGTTTAAACTGCTGAATGAGGTGTTTGAGCTATTTTAAAGCTTAATTTTTATTTGTTTTAGTACAAACTAAATGAAGGTGAAATACATGCTATAGAAATGCACTGATATTTCTGCATTGTGTACAGTATTGAATAAAAAAATTACTTTGTATTTTGAATATTGTCATGTCTTGAATTTAATAAAGTTATAAAATATTTATGATACATTTTGGGTTTTGCTTTATTGAATAGTGAATGCAGTTGTGCATTTGAATGATGTTAAATGTGTAGCAAATGTTGCATTCAGCTTGCATTTAATTCAGATTTCTGCAGGAGTGTTCAATAGCTCACACTGCACCCCACTGATTGTAATTCCTCCTCCCTACCTGGCAGCACAGTGCCTGTAGTTTTGTGTTGGCAATAAACCCTCCTGTAAGAGTTATTCAGCGTATCATTTCCACATTCCAGGGTGGAAAATGTCAAATGGGTACTTGCAACCTTCCCCTTAAAGCTGAGCAGCTTTAACCCTAATGCCTCAAATAACACTTTCTCAGTTACAGTCACTGCTGCAGCAGATTGACACTGCTAAGCTGCAACTTGTTGACTGCAACAAGAAGTTGACTGTGGCTTGGCACAGACCCAGTAGTTGTCACTTCAGAAGAACTCAGCCTAAAACAAACCAACTGCCCTGTTAACTCTCTTCCAGCTTTTGCTTCTGGGTCCCATTCCATTCCCAATACTTCAAACCCTCTTTTTTAGCCTAGCTGCCTGTTCTTGAACAGGCTGCTCTTTTTCCCTTGCCTGGAAGCACTTGAATTCCCCAATGCCCTCATCTCAGTTTGGCTCTTAATGGCATTGACAATCAAATTAGTAGCAAAGCCACTCCTGGATGGAAGAAAGCTTCCCCATGCAGATACCCCATAGTAAGCTCTTCATGCTTTCTCAGACAGATTGGTTTGGCTTAAGGCACTTGGGGAAAAGTCACACTGTGAAATTAACCCCTCTTGACAAGGAGGCCAGCCCTAGCATTCCATATTCCTGGATGTACAAGGCATTGCATTTGGATAAGTAAAACAGCAAGTCTGAGCCACTGCCCTTGCTGCCAGGTCTCACTCCCTGTTCTCTTTGTGAGTACAGCAATGGGATAAGGTTTCTGTCCTAGCTCACTGCACTTCACACCTGATGGTATTGCTTACTGACTTGCACTTCTGAAGTGACTTAACAGCTGAACACAGCTTTGGTATAAAATGGGGCATTTGTTACAATTTCCCCAGCTCACACCCTGGCAATGCACTTTCATTTCTGTTAGCAGTGGAAGTTCCCCAGTCACTGGGCTAAAATCTTTTCTGCTAATGCAGCAGCAAGACATCTGCTTCCTCAGAATAACAGCTACTTCTGAGCACAAACTTTAGATTCACAGTACTGAAAAGCTTATAAACCTTGTACAACTTGTGCTTTTGAATGGTCTGGCATAACCTCTCCTAAAATTCCAAATTCCAGAAGCTTTTTAACCTAATCTCTATCATAGTTTTTTGTCAAAACCAAAAGCTACATTCTCCTTTCTTGAAAGTTCTGGTATTGTCTACTCAGTCCTGAGTATTTAAATAAAGAAACAGAATTCATCTGTAGTGAGGCTCTTTGCCACTGTGTGTCAGCTGAAGAACAGCACAGTGTTACAGCTCATTCCAGAAGTTAAATTATGAATCTAAGTTTAGTGCAACTGTAACTGAAGTAAAGCGACTGAACCTGAATTGAAAATAGCAACTGGAACTGCCTGGCTATGAGCAAGACATTCAAGCAGGTTACAGAGCTCACGTGCCTCTTCACTATGAGGAAAGTAATTTATAGGCAAGTCTTGAGTATTTCAGTAGCTTCCCTGTTTTCCCTTTAAAAATTCAAAGTAATAAGGTTTCACTGAGGATGCACTCCACAGTTCCGTGGTTCTCTCTGGGTGATGGTGATGGGGTCACTGACAAAGGCAGGTCAAAGCCTCACCTGCATGTTTCTTGGATGCCAGATTCCTGTGCTGTGGGGGACAAAATCTGCATGATCCAAGAAGTGTATTCCATTTTCCAAGCAAGTAATTCATGCTGTAGAGC
Source organism: Psittacus erithacus (assembly GCA_009867235.2). NCBI lineage: Eukaryota > Metazoa > Chordata > Aves > Psittaciformes > Psittacidae > Psittacus > Psittacus erithacus. The sequence goes on along the minus strand of WYDI02023490.1, from coordinate 57,424 downwards.
TGTGGGGGAAGCTCTGCAAGTTCTGGCCAGAAGACATTTCTCTGCTCATTCGCTGGCACATGATAAGACTTGTCAGGACACAACATGCTTTTGCAACAGCCTGATCACACTTGAATATTTAGAGCTTGGGCTCACCTGGGCAAGGCCTGACAGTGCCTCTGAGGAGGAAGCCCCTTGCCAGATAGATTTGACTGGAATAATGACACTTCAAAGCTGTTATAACTTGATACACTGAGGCCTGAAGAGTCAAGGAATTTGAGTTACAGCAGGGAAGAGAGATGTACACCTAGAGAAAGGCAAAGCTTCCCTCAGTCTCCTTACTGAAAGAGGTTTTACTGCTCACCCCTAGCAGTCTCTTTCTCGCCTCAGTAGCACTGTTGTGACCACCCAGCCAAGGTGCCAGGAGGCAGCAGTTTTCCATTTGCTCCCAGACTGAAATAGGTACAATTGCCCCTGTACTGAAACTTCAGAAGAGCTCTTGCATTTCCTCCTCCTCCAGCCCTGGGTTTCTTTTTAAGCAGTTTTTAAACACTTTTAAAGTGGTAGGTTTGACATGCTAAAGGAAAGCATCCATCTAGTCCAGGACACAGCCACCAATTTGGCAAGGGCAGTTATTACAGGAGGGAGTAGTTGCTGATGGAATTCAAACTGAATCTTGTCAGGAACTCAGGGTTAAGATGATGACCAGACCAGTCATGGTGGAATTCCCACCCTTCAAACTCATGATTACAGACTATGGCCCTTATAAACACTTTAAATACTATGACAAGCTGTATGTTAAATACAGAGTCTCTAGATTACCATCAAGAAGGAAACTTATGGTAAGGGTAATAAGATGCATAATTTCATCTGTAGTAGGGTCTCTGCAGTTAGGAAACTCATTGACTGTGTGTGTGTATGGAGTGGTGCTGGGATAAACTTAAAGTAGTCTAATCTTTTATTCTCTTGCTAGCTTGCTTACAAAAGCACTTCTATTCATTTAAAATTGAAAACATTCAGCAAAATTTCTCATAGCTTCTTGGCACTGAAAATTCAGCGCATGAAGCATAATTATACTTATTAATATTTGTTAAATATACTTATTAATATTTGTTCATAGTGCTGCAGAGATTTCTGGCTGTTGAGCTGGTGATTAGCATTTGTAAGCTGCAAGAGGTGTTACCCCCACCCATCCTGCATTGTAACTCAGGCCTTGCATAATCCCCACCCAAATGCCTATTTTCATCCACACAGCTCATTATTTTTTCTGAATCATGTATGGAAGACACACCCGTGATTGCTCATAGACTGGTGCTATATTATTTATATATTGGTGTGCACCTTGATCCCAGTTGTGGTTAATTTTGGAGAAGGTGTTAGGTATTCCAAATTGTAAGTGGCATGCCACTGAAACATGGGAACCATCACTGCTATTCATTTCCTTACAAAGTGATTCAGAGAAAGAGATGCTTCTGTGTTTAAAACCTGCCGCTTCTTGCTGAAGATTAAAACTGTTATCACGTGAAAGCCACAAGAAAAGAAGAGAGCAAACATACTGCCATGAAGCACCAGAGAAAAAAACATGCCAGGTTACCCCACCATTGCCACCCTGAATCTGCTTGATGATGCTCACCACTGCACATTGAGCCATGGTGATAAAATCCCAGGAGGCCTTCCATGTACCAAGTCTCTGCATCTAGCATAGGATCATGAAGCTTGGCTCAGAAGGATGGTCTTCTGCCCACCACCTACCCAGGTGACAGAGAGGCATGTTTCTGTAACCAAAAATATTCATTTTACCTTTGTTAATATGTTTATTATGCTCACAACTTCAAAGGCACAGACAGCACTAGCAAATGCCCTTCTGGAAGGAGACTGCAACACACAACCAGCCCTATACACTTTGCAGTCTTTAGGCATAAGGCTCTTCGAGAGCTTAGCAACTTCGGGGAAGTTCATACTAAAGACCACATCAGCTCATGCCACGTTGAGTCCAACTGCTGCATGACAAGGTGCAAGGGAGACATACGCAAACAGTAGGTAAACCTTTGCAAGGTTACTCATTGCCTTGCAATCGCTATATTGTCTCTTACTGGCTGCTAAGCAAGGTCCAGAGGAAAACCAAGACTCCAACCATATTAGGCTGCGCTTGGTGACTTCATTTGTCATCTCTCACGTTGACAAGTTATTCAGGAAAAGTTTCCCTGCATCCTGGTTGCACGCCCCTGCACTTAGAGCTTAAGCAATTTGAATTAGGACTGTGCTCTTATGATGCAGAATCTGTATCACAGCACGTGGCAACGCACAGGCCTCTAACAACGCAGGGCGGAGGTGAAATGACAGCACACACCCTGACACGTTCTGTTGCTCATGGGATTTAAATAGCCTGAACTGTTTTTGCTGCTGGGAGGGAGGGCTGCCTTTTCAGAGTGTTTTCTCATCATGCTGTAAAAGCCCAATGAACTGAAGTGGTCACTACATTAAAAGCCACAGCAACAGACAGCCCTGCCCGAGACACGCTCTTGTAAAAATGGGGAGCAGTGAATGCCAGTGAGGTCCTGCCTTCAACAGAGGCTGATGGAGAACTGGCATGAAGCTGAGGATGAAAGGCTAGCCTGAAGGAAGGATGAACTGTTTAGCTCCTAGCTTTAAGTGGCTTAATGCTAGTGTTTTGTAAAGACTGACAGTCTTTACATGTTTTTAGGAGTGAAGAGACCATGTTAGGCTATTTTCTTCTAGAGGTTTTATCAGTCACATGGTACCCTGTGCTGGATACAACACGCAACAGTACTGTTCTGCAGAATAACAAGGACCCCATCACTCCCCAAGCAACCTTTCCACTTGGAGGTGCAGACAACCACTCTCCTGAGCCAGGGACAGCAGGCACAGGCAGCAGTCCAGTCCTAGCTTTAGGTTACACAATGTGGCACACAGGACTTGGCTCATGACTGCTCAGCCTCTCTGGCTGCTGTAACTGAACAGGCCATTTACTATCTCTCCCAGGCCATGCTTCTCCTGTCATCTGAGCTTAATAAGACCTACACAATCAAAAGCAGTCTCCTCAATGAGACAGGATGCCATTGCACGCTCTGAAGCAGCACAACGAGCAAGGCGGCTGTTTTACAAGCAGTCCAGTTTGTAACACCGGAGCTTTACACTGGGACATTCAATCACGCACAAGGAGTGACCCATGCAGCACACACAGACCCCGCCAGGCCACATACAGGGCGCGGACGGTCTCGCTGTGAGGATCCACCAAGTTCTGAGCATTCGGGGCCTCAGGCAAAGCAACGCAAACGCGGCCGAGCCGCTGCCCCCGCGGAACCCAGGGCCGGGGGGAGGGAGGGGTGGGAGTGTGGCAGCCACCGCACGGGGGCGCGCTGGGCCCACACGAACCGGAGGCACAGCGGGAGCAGGCACCAGGGCCCGGCGGGGGCGCTTGGCTCCTCGGTTTTATCACGGTTAACGGCTTGGTTAACGGGGGTTAACGGCGTGTAGCTCCCCGAGGAGGAAACACCGAAAAACCAACCCGCTTACTTTTGCTCCAAGTGTTTATTTGGAAGCGGATGGGAAAGCCGATACAGGATGCTGGAGCTGCATTATTCCTAGACTTTCCCAGTGGAAGCACTCATTTCCCTTCTGCACAACTAAAAGGAACGGAAAGCATACTTTTACAAACCACAGTGGGAAAGTAACCAATTCACACATCAGATGTGGCAACGACAGAAGTTAACACAGATAAATGCATCCTCTGGGGCCAGTTCTCTCGGAGACAGCACTTCCCTAGTACCCAACAGGAGAGTTCCTCTTAAAAACTGCTGTGTCCATCAGCAGTCAGATTTGCCACCACTCAAGGCAGCTTCCTGTCAATCACCATCTTGCCCAGCTGGGGACTTCACCACGAGAGGACTTTTTCCAAGTCATATACAAAATAATACAGGAAGAAGTGTGAGCCTGAGGCTAGAGCTGTGCATGTGACAAAGTAAGCAATGCTTTCTTAGGAGAAGTCATTTTAACTTCAAAATGTTTCAGTGTACAAAAGCAGGCAGCTCCCAGAGTTACGGAGCAATGCGTGCAATTTAGAAAGTGGCTTTGAAACTGCATTGTGACCAGTCTCCTAAAGTAATTAACTGGAACTTGATAGCACAGAGAAACCAAGCACCTAGTTTAAAGAACTGTAACTGCAAAAGCCTCAATAGAAGTATTCCTCTCAAGAGGACAGCAATTCAGAAATCCCTAATTTCTAGAAGCAAGATCCATGAATAGAGCCTTTAAGAACTAAAATATCACTGTTGCCAGGTTTAGAGCCAGCAAACAACGCTGTATTCTCAAACAGCAAACACAGCAGTACTGACTAGCAGAGAACAATAGCAAAACAGAGCCAAAAGCAAGAGCAATGCCAGCCAGGGCAGCACCCACAGCAACGAGGAGCACAGCCCCACCATACCTGAGCAAGGATTGCTGAGCATGTCCTGCAGAAACAACACCTTCAGCCAGCAGCCCCATAACTGACCACCCAGCAGCTCTGTAGCAGTAGCAAGCCCAAAGCCAGATCAGAAGCCCCTCAACAAGTCCAACTCATCAAAGACCAGAGCTAGACCAAATCTCCAACTTATACAGAACTCCTGGGCCACAAGTGAGGATGCTGAGAGGGCACAGGAGAGGCTCGTCAGGACCATGATGAGCTCTCAGGGCCCACAGCTGCTGTTCAACCCTGGAAAAACTGTTTCCAAGCTGTTTGAAGGAAAGATGGTCACTGCTCTACATCAACTTTACTCCCTCCTCCCTTTACCATTAGTGCAACGGCCTTGAATTAAATTACTGAAAATACTTAAGTATCTACAGGACTAGAAGGGCCATAAACTCTATATACAGAGGAATTATTTAAGGTTGTACAAAGGGATAATTGTTGAACAGTCTTGTAGAAAGCACAAAAGCTCTAGAACCACTAAAGAGACTGAGCACAACACAGAGCTGTGAACAATACCTAACTGCTGTGCCAGTAAGTGGAGCCCTCAGTGCACCTAGACAATATAGAGGAATTGAGTTATCTAAAATATAGGATACTGGGTTTCACAAGTCTGAACCTGCTTCTGGAGCTTAAAATGTATGTCAGTCCCGTTTCCCAAACTGTGGCCAGAAAAACACAAACCAATAATGCTGCCTACTCCCTTAACTAGTGACCTACTAGACAAAGCACTTGGGATTCAAGAGAACTGGATTCTATTCCATCACCTCCAGGTTGTGTGGCTGGACCTGCTCTGCATACAGAGCTCAGCTGAGTATCTGTGCATGCAGAGAAGTGGTGGATGCTTCTAGAACAGCAATATATCCTTTCTTCTGGAGCTACAGGCTGTGAACATAAGCGATGGTAGGGATACAATGCTTGTGATTCTCTAGTTGGCAGCTTCCTACTTTTCTGGTACATGCTTATCCTTCCAAACAAGTCACATGTCATCCAGGCTGCTGGAAGGTAACTGTCTTTTACCATTTTGGATCACTGCTTGTATCCTGCATCACAATGCATCTTCCTGTTGAAAATGATCTGATTAAGTAACCATTCTTTGCTCTGACAGTCAGTGTGGGTTTCATGCCTTGTAGTTATGTCATAGCAAGTAAGACGCATATTCAAAATGGCTAGCAAGCTGTCCAGGGTTTGTAATTACTGGATGAAGCATATTCCATTGTGTACTTTTATGGCTGTAAGTGCTACAGCTCAGGCTGTTTTGCATCTGTTACACGTTGTGTCTGTCTCCACCTATTTTAAAGGCTATGCTTTTCTCTCCCTAGAAGAGCATCCTTTCTCTGTTGCTTCGAGGGACATATTCCTGGATTAGGATTTCCACCTGCTCACAGTACAGTGCTGTGTACTTTGCTTTGCCTTTGTAGAAAGAAACTTGCCAAAGAACTGCAGCAGAACCAGACTGCTCACTCTCCACCTGCTATTTGTTTCTTCTGGTTCAGAGCTGCTGCTTCATCAGTAAACTCCTTAATTCTAAAGGAAAATATTTTTCAGCATTTAAAACATTCACTGCTGGCACTAGCATCTCTGCCACCTTGTATATATTCCTCTTCCTAAGTCATATAATACTTCTCAATTCAGTAAAAGTGCTCACCCTCAACTATGTATTGAAGCCTACACAACCAGAATCTTCTTGAGAGATGATACAAGGCATATAGACGATGCTAACTGACTACTTTCTCAAACAATGCACTCTCCAAATCCTCCAACTGTCAGGGAACAAAGTGGTAAATATTAGTTAGAGAAGAGTGGATGCATCCTCTTCAATTTAAGCAAAGTTCTGTGGCAATATCCAATCACCATAGGCTCCAAAACTAAAGCTTGACAATAATCAACAGGCACAAAGTCTCTAGCATTCATGACACACTAAGCAGAAAAGTACATCTCATCTTTCAGCAGCAGATAAAGTGGACTTTAGGAAAAAAGGCATGTAACAGCTAGAAAAGACCCTCTTTATGAAATGAATGAGGAAAGCACTGCATGAACTCGAAGACTCATTTATCCTTACATAAAAGATTTCTGAAAGCATATGTATGTAATACAAGCATGGAAATATTTTTCTTCTAATGCTATAAAGCAGTACTACAGCCCAGGAATGCACAGCTTTTCCTATACTCTGAATCTTGCCCACTTACAAACAAAGCACTTATTCCAGATTCTAAGACAAAGAATCCTTCCATCATTTGCTTTACATTTGCACGGCAATACCAGTTAGATGTGCAGATTTAAGGAACAAACATGTCCAATCTGACATAGATTACAAGTTTTTGCATATCTTGAGCATCTTTCAAAGCTAGAGAAATATATGGAAGACTTCCTTAAACAAATTAGAGGCAGAGCACACAGCTGAAGTAGTTCTTCCAGTAGAGACTAACAATGTAGACATTACTTCATTTTAAATTTGCAAAAGGACCTACGTATTTCATTACTAAAATGCAGTAATTGAGAATGAACTTGGTTCCCATTAAAATAAGCAATCATAAAAAGCATCTATGAAGTCATTTTCTGAAGCTCTGACTATGCATTTGAGATGTATGGTGAACTAAGTCTCCAGATGCTGGGCTACTCCAATGAGGTGCCATCTTGTAAGCATGATGTGCCAGTCATAAGATGACAGTGCCAGACAACAGCAGAGTCATTTGGTAAAAGAAAGGGAGCAAAAAAAAAGACTGATCCCAAATTTTTCATTTACATGGGAATACAGCCCACTACTTCCTCCAGAGAGGAACTTGGAGCCCAGCAATTCCTCTAAACTGACATATGCTCACTTAAGCCAGGCTTGTTGCAAGTTCCAATTTATAGTAAGCAGAAACAAGCACTCCTATTGGTGGTAAACTACTAAATCCAAACTTGCCTCTTTATGCTGATTATTAGCTGCTTAAATAGCTCAGTGGAACTGCAGTCATTTAACATAAAGAAAATTCCAACAGTATCATGGACAACCTGCTAGCTGTAGGAATTCCAGTGTGCTTGACAAGGTTAAGAACACTTCACGAGGATCATCAAGTCCAGCTCTTAACTCCACACAAGACCACCTAGAAGCTAAACAATGTATATATGACTGTTGTGCAAATGCTTCTTGATCAGACAGGCTTTGGGCCATGACCACTTCCCTAGGGAGCTTGTTCCAGTGCTTGACCACCTTCTCATTTCAGCTCATACTTGAGGAAAACTGTGTGAGATTCTATACAGAAGTTGTTTTGAATAGTACATTGCTAGCCATAATGGTAAAAAAGGTTTCACAGGTCTGGGTTAAGAGGAAACATGCAAAGAAAAAAAAACACACAAGCAGGGTTGCTTCATTTTTATTTACTTCACAAACATTTTGCCATGTGATTTAAACGCCAAGAGCTAACTAAGATTGTTAGGTGCTGACTTTCTTCGTGATGAAGCTTTTTGCTAACAGGTTCTTTTTCCAGGAATAAAGACCACTGGTTTGCTAAGGTGTCCCAGGTGAGGGAAGTACAGTTGCTAATTTCACCTCAATTAGACTGTATTTACAATAGTGCATCTTACTGTTATTCCACAAAGGATGAGCTTCTCTATCTGAAATTCTTTTACTCCCTGGCCCACACCACGATTTCACTCTTTCAGTATTAGGGGTGCCTTCACCTGTTCGGCCACTTCTTTCCCCATCAATGTTTCAACAATGGCCAACCCAAATTCAAAGCTGGTACCAGGACCGCGGCTGGTGAGGATGTTCCCATCTTTCTCCACACGGCTCTCAGAGTAGTTGTAGTGTGCTTGAGGAGGACACACAACGGAAAGAGGGTCAGTCTCCAGCAGAGTGCCCACAGATGCTTCAGAGCATAGACCTGCCTGCTAGGACACTGCCACTTGCTGCCTGTAGGCCCTGATGGCAGTCAGCATGCAGTGACAACGGCATCATGCTTCATAGGAGGACCCAGCCTGCCTTGGGTTCTGCACCCCTGCCCCTCCGGAACCAAAGCAGATCCTCACTGCCTCCAGTCCTCAGAGGAAAAAGCACACAGCAGTATGGGAATGCACCTCTGGATTCTACAAGCTCATCAAGAAGTGCTCGCTGTGCCTGTCAGCTCCTGTGAGGTTACTTTGGAAGTCAGACTGCTTTTGTGTAACTGTTCACAATCTTCTTTTCTCCAAAAGCATGCAGAGGGAACTGGAGGAACCCTGCCATCTCCTGCTCTCCTTCAGACTTGTTAATGTTCACAGAATGACTTCTTAACAGTACTTCACCACTTTTTCCTTCAGGTATGAAAAGGAAGTGTGGACCCATCAGCTGCTCATAGCATGAAAGTATTATTCATGGGAGAGCAGGAAAGGTGCTACTGGAGTTTGCTGCTGGCAGCACGGAGGCAAAGAAGCCAAAGGGCAAGAGATGGCTCAGCCTCAAGAGGATAATGGGGAAAAAAATGCTCCTAATATGACAGCAGCAGCGTATTTTCCCCAAGGATGAGAATGCCAATAGAGCCCTATATTTTCAGGTTAAAGAGACTTGGAAATACAGTCTTAGCATATTCAGCTGAATTGTGATTATATTCAGAAAAGCACTATGGCAATTCAGAGATATAAAATATGATGCAAAAGCTATTTTCTTTTCTTTGAACCAAGGGTTCAGCTAAAAAATAAATCTGAAAAGGGTTTAGAGAGAAACTTAGAAAAGTCAGTACATACCTCCATTCATCATCTTATCTTTGGCCAAGGGATGTGTTGTGACTTTACTCCCAAATCCTATCCCATGTGCCAGAAGGGCAGTAGGACCTGTAAGGACACAAAGCTGCACCAGTGAGGAACTGCTTCCTGCTACAAACACTTAAGAACACATGTTCAGGCACTAGGCCCTCAAGCAGCCAAAGCTCACTGTGGACAGATTACTTGGCATAAAACTGATGCCAGCCATATCTCTGAAGCAAAAGGCCTCAAAGAGAATATAGCTGGATAATCCCTCCCATTCTATCACACAAAATGCCCTATGCAGAGAAACACACAAAGAAAAGAGAAATTTTAGGGAGCACTCAGTGCACATAGCATCCTATTGTGCTACCTTTGAAGAACACTGGTCATTTTACATCCAGATAATACATTTTATTTAACACTGTTAGAAACTAGAAGACACTAACAAAGTCCTTCTACTTTATGACCCTGTTAAGCCTTGAATTCAGAGACTTAACAGATAAAATTTCATTTCAGCAAGTCTTTACATATTGCAGTTGCGTGCCAAGCAGATTTTTTGGAGAGATGGTGGACTAACTGCTAGGTTTTTGATTTCAGCAGTCTTTCCCTTTTCTTTTCATACTTCCTTCTTGGCCTGAATTGAGGAAGGACTTTGGGTCAAGAAGTCTTAGGTCATCTGACCAAAAAATCCTTACAGAAATTAAAAAAAAACCCTGAAGGGAGGATTTGCCTAAAGTGAATTTCATTTCTGTACATTTGATTTGCTTCAGATACACTCTGGGAAATACCCTTCTTTGTGTTATGCTGGAATCAGGTCGAAGAATCATTATACCTAAATAAACTGTGCTGATTACCAGAAAAGGCCTTTACTGGGCAACCACGAATTTGAGATTGTTCTACCAGAGAGAGAGATGGAAAAGCAGAAGACTGACATAGCCAAGGTCAAGAGTGTTCACATCTCTCTATGCATTTCACCTAACTGAAGAAAGCAAAAAAAATCCCTAGCAATGTACCAGAAAACACTCCACAAACACACTCTGTTAGACTGTCTTTTACACACTTGTTGCCACTTTCCTTGTTCTCAGTTACAGGTACCTAACCCAGCCCCTTAGTTCAGCTGGGAGCACTGGCAATTGTTCGTCTTGCTTTGTTCCATACAAATCTTACAAAGGAATGGACTGGATATGTAGCTGTGCAGAATATGTAACCAGACAACCCTCTCCTCAGGGTAATTCCATCTCTTGCTACAACATAGATGAGGAAGGATGAGCCTGTCATTCTATACGTACAGCCTTCCTTCTGAAGTTAAAGGGCAGGAGAGGAGACGAGAGATAAATTTATAGCAATGATGTCCTGCCAGCACTGCATCCTCATAGAAAGATCACCAGAATAAGCACATATTTAGTACAAAATCTTGACATGTCACCTTTTACTTTTTATTTTAAATACAACTGACTGGAAAGAACTAGATGCCAAGTAGAACTTGCAGGTTAAGGAATTCAGAGATTCCCCTATTACATTTAGATGCTGATGGGCGCATGTATAGTACAAATCCCTGCTACTCAATTCCAGGAATACAGATTTCTCAGACAGGAAACTGCCTGCATGCCCCTTCAAAATATCCAAATGCTTTACAAATCAACACACCTCGCTAACCCACCTGCACAGATAGCAGCAATCAGGCCTTTTCTGCTTTCCTGGTCCTTCAAAATTTCCTTCACAGCAGGAGACTGTATGAAGAGATCATTCCACAAGTCATTGTTTGGGGCTGATTATTTGAAGCATGGCTGTATTTTTTTCCACTGCAAATTCCTAAACAAGTTTTACAAAGAAAACCAGCTGACAGCTCCCCATCCTGCCTCAGAACAGAAGCCAATGAAAACACTAAGAAGGAGAAAAACTGAAACCAGTAAATGCTCATCTCACAATGCATGAGCAAGGAAACCAGAAGGCACTGCAAGGAAGTACTTGGCCCATGACAAAGCTAGTTTAATCCATACTTACAGAAAGTCGCTGCTTAAAATCTTTGCAAGGCAAATAAGAAAGATTCATGAGGTATCTCCAGTCTCCACAGCTCTTAAGAAGATTTATATGGGATATTTGACTCATATTCCAGGGCTTACAAACTGTGTGATACCATCTAAATCCTATCTGATAGATCAACTTGTTTGTCCGCCTGCCTTCCACAAAGTATTTATACTACCACTACGACAATTTGGCACCAGAGACAGAATTCTTGAGCAGAGTCTTGTGGGTTCAGCCTGGTTTATATTTCATGGAATTACATCTTCATTTGCATCTGTTTCATCTTCATATGATTATGAACAGAGATGTTTTCCCACAATACAGAGCACCCTTCCATTTTTATGCTGCTTAACTAGGTATTCAAGACCAAGAATTTACCCAGTTCTCCCACCTATATGTTGACAAGAAAGGCTTAAGACAATTAGTTTCCTGATTCATTCAGAAGATGAACTGAATCTGCAGAATTACTAAGCAAGTGTAGACCACCCCCCACTCATGAGGATGCCCATAAATCTTTCAGATACCAGAACTTTACCTCTGACAAGTTTTGAGCTCCAAGGTTACCCCCAGGCAGGACCACAACATCATAAGGTCCCTAAATAAACATAAGATAAAATTATTCTGTTGGAGAGAGGCTGATACATACAGTACACTGGTTTAAGGCCACTACAGCTGAGTGGAGTGAGAAGCAAAAGGATCTACCTTTCTTCTACTGAAGAACACTTTACAATCAGAGAACCGGTTCCAGTCATGGAACAAAATACCATTTCCTGCTCTAGGAAGAGCATATTATTGACAAAGTCTGTCAGAGAACTACCTTTTAAGCCAAGTGAATTTGCTTCAACAAGCAAATGGCAGCTCTTGCATTGTAAGGACAAGTGGTTTTGCTATAATCTCACTGCACAGGCCTAGTTACAGCATCCTTTAGCTTCCCATCTGAACTTTTCAGCTGTTTTTGCTGGGCTGACTAACATGCAAAATAAAAGTTCTATGCTTGATGCTTTGCAAAACCAAATGCTTGTGCAGAATGAAATCTGTCTGATCCTAACATGCTATGAAACAGGACAACACTGAAGGGGAGCACCACGGGGTGTGCAACTCTGTGATTCACTACTGCACAGAGCTACCATAACATGCACCATATTTCTAAAGGTAATGCATAAGCTTTCCAAATTCCTCTGAAACTGTGAGAAATGTTGGCCATTACATTAGATTAGGAGGATGACCAACCTCTTTTCTGGCATCTTCAAGACTGGCATCAGGGCAAATGAAGACATCTCGACTGCATTGCACTGGTTCTTTTCCTGTGAGGCCTGCAACAGTCACCTTGATCTAACAGAAGAATGTATTTGTATCATTACAATTCAAGAACTCAGGCATTGTACTTATCTGTTAGTTTTTTAAGTAGAACATAAAATAAGCAAAGCACTACTGAAAACTGTCAAGAACAGGGAACACTTAACCTTCTGCAAACCATGATTAAGTCCAAATGCAAAAGGTAAGTAGTGATTTCACCTAAAGATTAACAAACACCTTTAATAATTCAACATTTCAAACAGGACATTTAGAGAATATCTGATCCCACAGGATTTAAATAAAACAAAACAATACAACCCAGGAGAGCTGCATTAAGTAGACCGGATAATGAATTAAAAGCATCTTTGCAGGCTCAAGCCATTCTCTAACACACGGCATCTTCAGTTTTTTTTCTTGACTTTTAGATCCCTGGTTATAATATCATAGATGTGCATACCACAGCTCACATTCACTAAATAAGCAGGCAAGCTTGTTTTTCTTATGGCAGCCAAAATAGGGAGTATACTAATGGAACAACAAGTACGGTGGGAGAAGGTAATTTTTATTTTAGCCATTTCCATACATGTGAAATTGGCGTGTTTATGCTAAATCTTATTTTCATTCCTATCAGATGACACCTTTACAGCTGCAATAGTAACAAAGAGCATGAGGAATCCCTCCAGAGAGAACTCCAGTTAATAACAGGATTTTAAATGTAGCTCAAGAAAAGCTATGTAATATCATGAGCCATAATGTAGAGTTGTTCAGATCCCTAACAAAAGAAAAGCACGTCCTGCCACTGTGCATGGCAGTAGCCATGTTTTTCTGACAGAATAAGATTTACTTGAGACAGCTGTTCTGCTCTACGTAAGGTTTGTATTTTAAAACGCCATCTTTTGCACAAATGTCACTTGTCATGCATGCTTATCTGGGCCAGGGCACACATATATGCTAACCAATAGGAAGGCACATTTTCACTTTATACAACAGGCTACACCTTGAACTCCTCACAGTGAACATCAACTTGAGGCAAAGATTTTCCCTTTCCCTTGACCAGGCACTCACAAAAAGCTTTTCATTGTCTGCATACTCACTCCAGCTCTTCTCATAACATCAGTGGGGATTACAGTTTCCATTTCCTCTGCCCCTTTTGCTAGAATCACCAATGCTCTTTTTGAGGCCATTATCTTGAGCAGTTGTTATTAGGTGAGATGGTTGTGAAGGAAAGAGCTAAACGGAAGGGAGACAGAAAGGGACACTGTGGTTAAAAGGCAAATCCCCTATGACAAATCCTTCCAAACATTTAACACTGAGTATTTTGCATTACCTTTCATTTAAGCCACCTCAGTGGTTCACTAACTTCAACCCATATTCATAGCAATCCCACTTAAGTAAAAATCTTTTTACAAAGAATGCATTATGGTACGGAGGGATTAAAGCATTTGTGCAGTGGAAGGCACAGCACATCAGCACCAATAGCCTAATCAAGACTTTAGATGCCTGAGTGTGCCAAAGAGCAGGGTTCAAGGTGGGTGGTAGAACTGTTCTCAGTTTGCACACCCTCACTCATACCCAGACTACTGACTCCTACCCAGGTCAGCATTTACAGAAAGGGCTTGCGTGAGCTCTGACCTCATATCTGGTATTTAATTTCCACATAGCATGAATGAAAAGTTTCCTGTGACTTGTAACGACTCGACTCTGCAAAACTTCAGCAACAGATTTTTCTGGGTATGTCACAGTTTTGTGGGGGAGAAATGCGACTGCATGTGTGATGGGGGAGCAGAGCACAGAATTTAGCAAATGGAACAAACTAGACTTTTTTTTAGCTCCTAAATTCAAGTTGAGGTCAATGTCCAAATTTCCATTTGCAGGTCAAGTTAAAGTAACTTTACAAATTTATACTTTCTGACAGAAGACTGTGAAAGCATCTGTGATTTAAGCAGGCATTTTACATGTCATCCATCCTATGACACAGGACTTTTTTTCTCTATGTAGGGACTTTCCTTCCAGAAATGCAAGTAGCATCTGGGGGCTCTTCATAAAATGAGATCCACATTTATTTGCCTACTTGAAAGGAACCTATCTCCTCATCCTGCTTCACCTTCGTCTATTTCCAGATTCACTCCCTACTGTCAGCCTCATTCAGAAAGACGCTACTTCTAAAATGCAGTAATATAGAATCATAGAATAACTGAGGTTGGAAAGGATCTTAAGATCATCTAGTTCCAACCCCTATGCCATGAGCAAGGTCAAATATACAGCAGAACCATCCCAAGCAGACTAATTCAGTGTGACAAATCCTACTTTCAGGGTAGCTTTATGTACTGCCAACACAAGGCCAACTGAACAAGTACAATAAAATCACAGGTATTAGCAATAACTTCAGGACAACATGGAGCTTCTTAGCAATTCACCTTGAAGGTATATGTTGATTTACAAAATTCATTTTCATGAATTTGTATGAATACATCTGCATTCATCCATAAATATATATGAATTTAACTACCTACCAACAGACTACATAAATAGCCATAATGTGAAAATAATGCATTTGCTTTTTATCACAGCAAAATACTGCAGTATCACAGTTTGTAACCCTCTCTCATCAGTTCTTTAGATGCAAATAGGCACCTGATCCTGAGAGCTTTTCTCTTTCCCCTAATCCAGCAAAATGCAGTCTCTCCCTACTGCCCCTAGACATTTACTGTAATACAGTGGCAAATTCTTGAGCATTAGTACTGCCCTTTACATGGGTGCATATGTACACAGCTGGCATGCTGTATACACTACCTGGGCAAGCATGTTTTCAGAGAAGGCAGAACCAAGTTATACTGCCATAGCAGCCACCCCGTTTTAACCAACTATGCACTCAAGTACAAACCGTTCATTTGCTTCTCAGCGCCAGCACATGCACAGGCTACCTCAAACCTTCAAGCTACACATACTCCCCCTATGGGGTTACATGCACATTTCTCGAGAGGGTGACTTCTGGCAGTTATATCAGAAACTCCAAGAAGGCGGCTTTAAAGAAATCACACCCTGCAGTGCCTCGGGCAAACTGCCGCAGAAAGGGAAGCTTTAACGCTGACCGACTCAGCTAGTCCTGGGGAAAAGCCACGGCCCTACATATTCATGTTTACTTTAGGACACGGCGCCATGCGACGTAACGGGGATTTCAGAAGACCACGAGCAGGGGCACAGGGCGAGGCCGCAGGGCCTGCAACTGCACGGAGCACAGACGTCGGGAGGCCTGTTCCACTGAAGCCAAGGAGGCGGCCTTCCCCCACCGGCCCGCCGCAGCGCCCGCTCGGGCAGGCCTCCGAGCCCCACGCACCCCCCGCGCCACAGCCACGGCCTTCCGAGGCCGCCTCCGGCCACAGCCGCCGAGCCCATGCCGCTACGCGGCCCGCGGAGCCGGCCAGAACGGCGGCCGTGACTCACCTCAGCCGTGGCGCGAGCGACTGCAGGAGCCCCCGCCCCGGCCCCGCCCTCCCGCTCAGCGCAGCAGCCCGCCCCCTTCTCCCCGCGTGCCCCGTTCTCTGCCGGCGTCCCCGGCGCTCGTCTGCCCTCCCTCTCCCTTCGCACAACGCTCTGGGCTTATTCCCATTCTCTCGGAGGCGCTTCAGAGCGCGCTCCCGTGCCCTCCGCCATGACTGTGTCACCCCCTACAGCAAGAGTGAGTACATACCTTCGACAGGAGCTGCCGCGGCTGTTCCTCAGCGGCCCTCCGCCCCCTAGTGCTGAACCAAGCTCTGCCTAACCGGCACCCATTCCCCGGGACCGTGGCCCCGGGGCAGTTTCCCCCCGCTTTGGGAAGTTTCAGTATCGTGCAACAGACCGAGCTGCTGACGGGGCCCCTCAGCGCCGCAGTGGCCCCGTGTGTCACGGGCCGGGAGCTTTCCTGAGCTCTTGCTCCCGACGCGGGGAGGTTTACGCCAGCTGCCCATACCGGGCTCTAGTGAACCTGGACGTGCCGCCCGCCGTGTGCCGCAGCTCCGATGTGGCCGCTTGCCCGTTACAACAGGCACCGAGACGGCTCTTCCCGCCTCCCGCTCCGGCCCACAGGGGGCAGCACCGCGCGCGGCCGCGCAGGAGGGGCGGGGATTGGCCACGGGGAGTCGCAGCGGGCGGGGTTCAGCGGCCGGGCACCGCCCCCTCGCGCGCCAGTCACCGGGCGCGGATGAGCGGCCCCCCCCTCCCCGGGCCGCGGCGCTCGGATCCCGCTCGGTTCCAGAGGCGGCAGTCGAGCGCAGCCGAGGTGTCGCGGCCGTGTCTGCCTGTGTCCCGCCACCCGCGCTCTGCCCCTCGCCTTTCAGGGGCACGGCCGGGACGCCCCGGAGCACGGCGCGGCCGGCCCGGGCTGGGGAGCCACCGCGGGGATTCCGTGCAGGACTCACCGGGAAGCCCCGATGGCCAGCGACGGGCGCTGCCCGGAAGCGCCGGGGGTCGCGCTTCGTGGGGGGGGGAATGTGGATCGGAAACCCCCGCCAAGCCGGGGTTTCCCCACCCCCCGAGTGACGCAGCCGCGCCCTCTGGGGGCGGCCCCGTAAGGGTCGGCGGCAGCGGCCGCGCTCGCAGTGCCTCGGGCCGCGCCGTCGCGCACTGAGCCGATGGGAGCGTCGGCAGCGCGGGCGCAACTTGTGCTGCTGCCGGCGGCGGTGCTGGCGCTAAGCCCGCATCCCACGGCCGCGGTGCCGTGCGGCACTGACTGCCCAGCGGGTGAGGGCCGGGCCAGGCTAGGCAGGGGCGAGCCGGGGCGCCGGGCGCGGCCCCGCCACAGCCACTCTCCGTCTCGGCCCGCAGGTACCTTCGTGGCGAGCGCGGATTGCTGGTGGGGCGAGCGGTGCCGGCCATGCCCGCCCGACACGTTCTCCAGCGAGGCGGGACTCGACGTTTGCACCCTGTGTCGGAAGTGCGAAGGTACCGGGCGGGGTAACAGATTGCGCGGCCGCTTGTCACGGCCCTGCGAGGGACAATGGCACTGCTAAAACAACGCGGGGCTTCTCGCTGAAGCCACCAGCCAAATTGTTGTAAGAAGCAAAGGTCCCGAGCCTTTGCTGCACGCACCGGGCAGGCCTGAGCGCGCAGGTAACCTAAACCTTGCTTCTACCTTTCAGGAATATTCAGGTATTTAAAAGAATGTACCTCAAAAAGCGATGCTGTATGCGCGTGCAAGGAAGGGTACCGCTGCAGTGGCGACGGCTGCTCCCGCTGCGACCGGAGCTGCGGTGTGGGCCAAGAGAACACCAGGAGTGGTAAGGTTGCCTTTCCCCACCACCAGATGCACCGCTGCCTCTTGCACTGCACGGGAACAACCAGAGTAAGGACCTCACAAGATAAAAGCTGCCACTGCTATGAACAGTTTGCACAGAAACAGACAAACCCACCGAACTGTAGCTCAGATCGTACACTGATGAGTTCCCTTTGCATGGAGGCTCTTTTGTCATCATCATGTGGGAAACAGCTGGGAACTCTTAAAAATGATTGTGACATACTGTGCCAATAAACAGGCCCTGTAGTGAGTACCGTACTGGACCATAGCTCACACTGGCCTCGCATACTTAGAGCAGCTTATGGAATAGTAATTATGATCCACATTTGTATAATTATTGTACAAGTAGGCAAAAATGTTTCACATGTTCATTTAAATGCTTACCTTCTACAAGTTTACACATCCTTGTCTGTTGAAGGTTGCCGGGCTTGCCGCTATGGAACTTTTAATGATCAGCCTGATGGCTCCTGTAAAAACTGGACCAAGTAAGTCATGTAAAAAATAACTGCTACAGCTATTACATTTGGACTGGACTTTTTTGCCATGGTTTTGGTTAGTAGGTTTGTTTGCTTTGGGTTTTTGTTGTTGTTGTTTTGGTTTTTGGTTGTTTTTTCCACCTCTCCTCCTGTTTTGCTTTAAATATCTTTTAGGTGCTCTACAAACCAAGTTCTGGAGCCTGGAACTGCAGCAAAAGATGTCATTTGCAAACACGCTTCAGATAATCCTACTTTAGTCACTACTCTATCTACCACGGCTCCTGCAATTCCATTTTCTATCACTGTGCCAGGTGAGTCATTGTATAATATTGCTTATAGAGCTAAAGAATTATGACTGACTTTGAAACATTCTATAGCCCTCACCTCATTTAAAGCAAGAGTCTGTCCTCTGTTCATTGCCAGTGTTGCTGACTTATCTAGAAGCAGAACTGGAGACAAAGTTGTCAGCTGATTCAAGGGCAGCAGAATTCTGCTCTGTAACACTTCTTAGAGAATACTGTTTGCTTCCTAGGGAAGGATCTCCAGATGGACATTGTCAGAATTTCTCTTGCTGTAGCTGGGCTGTTGTGCATAGTGTTTCTGCTACCTTCATGCATATGCTTCAGTATCTGGCAGAAAAAGAAACTACATGCTGTCTTCAAGAAAAGTAAGAGAAATGCTCTTCAGTTTTTACTGTTGAAATCAAAAATCCAGGTTTTTAAATGCTTTCAAAGATAGCTGAAAATAGTTGGTTTTTTGTTTTTGGCCTTGTAAGTCAGAAACACTTGCTTTTTTTCTTTAGTGCATACAACATCTGAACAGTCAGTTCAGGAAGATGATGCCTGCAGCTGCCGCTTCCCTGAGGAAGAACAAGGTGAATATAAGGATTGTGGCAAATCCACAGAATTCAGAGATCTTTTGGTGAACTAGGAATTGGACTGTCCAGGTCATCCACACTGAATTTCCTTTTGGAATATGGACCTGTTTATATAAATAGAGGGTATCAGAACTTGTGAATTTCCGAGGGTTAAACAGCAGCCACTGAGGGAAAAGTGGAACTTTTCCATCCCTCAAAAAATAAATAAAAAATATTTTTTTTTAAAAAAAAAAGCTCCAGTTTGCTGACTTTATTTTAGAACTAGGAATTGTGTTTCTAAGAAGTGGATCTACACGTAGAAAAAGTTTGTATTCAGAACAAGTAATAGAAAGGAACAATGGCTTTGGGGTCCCTCTCATAAATGGTGCCTAAACCATAACTTACATGCAGCATTTGACACTGAAAAGACCTGTAGCACATAGTGGAGCCGTATGCAACACTTGTGGTCTCTACTATCATTTCCAGACATCGTCCTGGGGCTTGAGCTCCTCCTGAAGTTTGGCTCAAACCCAACAGCCTTGGGTTTTGTGTGCAAATAGATAGACCTCATTTCAGATCCCATCAGCCCTAAAAGCAGATACCTGGCCTCACCCCTGCACACCTTGTATGTAGGAGAGAGGAAGCCATAAAGATCTAGAGCTGTGAAGTGTTCCATAATAGCTCTCATCTGCTGTTGTGTTACGCTGATAGGCTTCAGAGAGGCAGTGGAAACATTGAGGAAAGCTGTGGTTGACTTGGTCTTACCAACAGATGTTACTGTGCAGCTAGACTGCACCACCTTCAGCCCTACATCTTTCAACTCTGATCTTTTAGGTGATGCAAATATGTACCTTGCAGATGTGATACATTTCTGGTACTATTTTTAAAACCTTTCCAACCTCAGGGTTACACCATCAGACACTATCTCTTTGATCAATTTCAATTACTGTTACTTTCGTCTTTAAGAGAAAAGCACGTTTGACTCATGGCATTGACAACATTTGTGACCTTCTACAAAACCAAATAATTTATTTCTTCAGTAAGTGTTATTTAAAAAATAGAATGAAAACCCACCAATGTGTCACGTAAAGGGCAATTTTCCCCTCTGTGTAATTTCAACTTGGAGAATGCTGTTCTTGTGTCTGAAGAGTGACAGCCCATCTCTCCATGCAGCAGGACATTACAATAGCAGATCAGTTTCACCAGACCACACTTCCATATTTTGATAAACTTGCATACAGTAAATATAAAACTCTATGTGAGAAAATATCATATTGAAGCCTGAACTGTAAACTTTTTATCCCTAGCCCAAGTCTTCTCTTCATTAGTACCTTCAACCATGAGAACTAAGTGACTATTACGTCAAGTTCACAATTAAAGACACGAACAGGACACACAAGCAACCTTTGCACCAGTGGACAATATCAGAATAGGATAAAATAGTTCTGCTTGTGAATAGTTTCTAATCCACACATAGGGTCTGAGAATTGATGTCTACAACCTATAAAAATACTGAAACATCCAGTGTTTTCTCCTTGGAAAAGAGAGATAGCAGCTGAATTGTACATTCTGTTAGTGCTTTCTGTATATATTTTGAAATGCTCCAGAGACAGTGCAAACCCCGTTTTTTTTTCCTTTCCTGTACTTGAAGCAAAGTCAAGGTACTTACTGAACAATGACGTGCTCATTACAACAGCTTTTTCAGACAGTTTGAACTTGCTGTTTTATACCAAAGCTTCAGGAGTGGCCTAAAATTCCCATGAATCAAAACAAAGCCTGTGGAAGGGAAACCAAAAATCCTGAGTAGTGCAAACTGACTTCTGAGAATAAGGGACACATTAACACCAAAACTGGCTTTCTGAACTGTTTCAAGGGATAGTCATTCACAGAAAGGAAATACATTCTAAATAAAACATCAGGAGCAATCCCCCTGTCAAGCAAAGGATTATGGGGATAATGCAAACGTGCACCTTGGCTTCACAGGAGCTTTTATTGCACAGATCCTTTAATACCTAAACAAACTTACCAGTTCATGTAGAAATAACGCAGGATCAGTCCTTCTAACTGAGCTCTAAGTGTTGTCTGCTTTCTGTGCCTGCCTCAATTACCTTTCTAATTTATTATATAGCAAGTAAAAAAAGAACCAGGAATGCCAGGATGACTCCAAAACCACCTGGGTGGTTGGGGATGAGGTAACAGGCCAGATGCAAGTTTTTTGCATTTCCATTTGTTTTTCTTGGAAGTCAGAAAGTGTCCTCTTAGCCAGACTGTGCAGAGGCCCAGGTGATGTCAGGTGGAGTTCTGAAGGCATGGAAAAACAAGACAAATCCTCTTAATAGAGAAGTTTAAGCAGGAGAGCCTGCTGCTTCTTTATTGCTTCCAGAACCAGCACCATTTCCTGGCACAGTTACTGGCATCAGTAATCAACACTGTGTTTGTTTCAACTCTTGGCTTTGTAATTTCGTACAAGAGTTTTGTGGCTAAGAAAAGCAAAAGGGTTTCTGCCCCTGCCCCTCACCTCCCTCTCTTCTACAGGCATGCTTGTGCATCTGGATGATTGAGACGCTGGAACAGTAATATCTCCTCTCAAACACACAAACATCATATAATTTTTTCAAAGCAGAATATGATGTCTTATTTTCAGTCTTTCTATCAGATCCTTCATAGAAGCACTGTCTCCTTTGATAATCATTCTGACACTAAGATTAACGATGCAAAAACCTCCATAGGAGAGGCCCACTCTGAAGACACTTAACACATGGGAAATAGTATTAAACGGAGAACCTGTACCACTCTTGCTTGCATTTTAAACAGGTGACTAAAAGTCAAGATAAGTTTCACTATTAAAGTAATTCAAAGTCTTATTCCATCACCAAGTGTTACCTCAGTTACTCAGCTATGAACAAGCCTTCCCTGATACAGTGCTCTCTTCAAAGTCTATCAAAGGAGGTTCTCCACCCCACAGGTTTTGTCTTAGCTTTGCATCAGGAACAGATGGCTGAGCATCCTTCTGTCCCTGGAATGAAAAAGGTTGTTGGATACCATCATTACCTTCACTGTAAATAAGAACTTTTAACACCATGTACAAAGAAAATGGAAATTCCCTCTAACCTCAATTTGGCAAGAGTTTATTATGATATCACCTACTCTTTCCTTTCACCTTCTAGTTCCTGGGTGCCTGCCAGTTAAAGCAGCAGACTATTCCTGCAATACTCTGAAGCAAACTGGATTGTATTTTAATGAAAAAACCCCAAACCATCTGCTGAACACCAGCTGAAATCAGGGAAAATCTCTCCTGTTTGTATTAATAAATCAGGTTTTATTTGATTTACCAAGTGCAAAACCCCATACAAAGACACCTACTTCAATTTAAGGATCTTAAACCTGTTAAGTCTACTCAGTTTATATAAGCCAAACTGAAACAAGGCATTTCAAAGCCAAAATAGAATGTCTGAGTTACCCATTTAAGTCAGCTTTAACCCATTACATTAGCTCACTTTTCTCCTGGAGACAAGCACTGCAGCAGGTTCAGAACAAACACAATTTTGGAAAACAAGAGGAAGGTGGATGGAGAAGTAAAAGAGGCATTTTCCTTTAGCTACAACACTGTAGACTTGAGAAACATTTATATTTAAAACAAAATATTCTAATATTCACAGCATTGCTATTTTTACTCCTTCCACTTAGAACATGTACAAACCATTTAGCCTGAAGAGAACATGATCCGGGCAAGGGGAGGAAAAGGTATCACACTGCTTCTACTCAGTGCAGCTTTATACAAATGTTAGAGCAACTCAAAGAACATGCATTTACAAGCCTAAAGAAAATTTTACTGAAGTATCTAAACCATAACGTATTATTCTTAATCTGGAATGGAAAGTACAGTGAACAGGTACATGAAAGGAGTGGTGGGAGGAAACATTACTGACTCCAGAGGGGCTGCAACATTGCAGTTGAGGACTAGAGCAGTTTAACCAAGCGCCAGTGTCACCAGAAGGCCTGAGGTTTCCCCTCCCCAATTCACATTATCAGTATTACAGCCACCCTTAATAATGCATCTTTTTGAACTGCTGGGGGACACCTCAGTAAGTGCAATGCCGTACACAGCAGAAGTGTAACCACGGAACATGCTTGATGGTTCCCTCGTAACTAGGAGCTCGAATAAGAGGAAAGGAACCTGCTGTTCTGTTCTTTCACTTGAGAGTTAGAGGATTTGAAAATCTGAACAGGCAGTCAGGAAGCCACTGGATATGACAATAACATTCTCTTGTCACTGCATCTCACTATGTCTGCAACTCATCAACAGGGTAGGCTACAATCAGAATACTTCTCACACAGAACAGTGAGGCTGGATCATGGAACATTTCTGTGCTTT
Organism: Psittacus erithacus; assembly: GCA_009867235.2. NCBI lineage: Eukaryota > Metazoa > Chordata > Aves > Psittaciformes > Psittacidae > Psittacus > Psittacus erithacus. The sequence goes on along the minus strand of WYDI02023490.1, from coordinate 33,967 downwards.
TCAGAAGTGATTAAATGTGCCTCAGGGAATTACAGAGCAGGAAAAGGATTTACTGTGGTGTGGCACTACTAATTATCCTCCTTGTATAACTGTTTCTGCACCTTCTTCCAGCCACTCCTAATGACACAGAAAGAGATCATCATGTTAATAAAACATTCGGATGGTGGCAGAAACAAGCAGTAAATGAAGACTGCTCTGGAGGCTTCCTGCACTCCCGACCTCCACGGATTGTGGTTGTCATTGGATTATTTCTTTCTAAGCATAAATTCTGCTTGTCTAGCAGAGGATTTTTCGATAAGCTATACAATATGATACGCATGCTCTAGGCTTTGTAAAGCAACCCACTTTCTCAGCTGAAAAGGCCAAGAATATAGCTGAGCAGTTACAAACAGCCAGAAATACCTCCCCATTACCCTCTCCAGCTCAAGGAAGGACGATTGTCACAAGGACTAGTGGAGAAATTGATGGAATGAGAACAGGAACCACAGAATTGTTTAAATTGGAAAAGACCCTTAAAATCACCACAAACGGCATCTAAAAAGCTAGTTTGAGTGTTGTTCTTTGCAAAAGATCTGGAGCATTTCCTCTCCTGGTCTTACACATCTTTCACCTCCTGCTTTGTGAGGGTTCTTATTAACCATTAAATAGCAGCTAAATAGCAACTTCAGAACTTTCATGTATCGCCAATCTGCCCTGGGAATTCTTGCAGGAAGGAGGACTTTGCTTCCATTACTAAGTTCCAGCACAGCAAGAAACATTGAACTTGCCAAATCAGAGACAAGGATCTGCTATCAGCTTCCTTCCCCTTTGTTGATTCCTGACCCTGTTGATCACTCCCATCCACAGGGACAGCTTTCTACTCTAGTCAGATCAAAGTCACCACAGAGAAAATCAGTTCATGCTTGTAGTGGGAATTATTTGATGAAGTGGAATCCATCTCAAACAGCGAAGGGAAGATTCCACATGGCTGACTGCCAAGAAACATGCATTCATCTACAAAATAACCTTGAAAGAACTGCTTTAAGGATGCCCAATGAGACCTATGCCAACTTTCCCCCTGTTAAGTACACATATTTGTCCTGGAATATGAATCACAGAGCTTGCAGAGATTTCATTTAATTAACAAAAAACCTCCAAGTAGTGAAGGATTAAAGGGATTATGCACTTGGAAAGCAAAGTAAAAAATTAAAGTCTGCTTTTGTGAGCTATTCATTTACTGCCTACGCTGAGTAGGGCAGTTAAATGCCAGTGATCATTAGGATACCTCTTGGATTAGTCCATAGCTCCTGCCCACACACTGAACTTCTATAAAACTATTTGAAATTTGTCCTCTCGTATCAGTTGTGGGTATGAGAGTGATCCTGAGGCTCTGCAGTAAATAAAATAAGTATATAAATGTGAACATTTGAACCGGAAAATAAAGAAAAGCATAAGGACACCTCTGACAAAATTGCCTTTGTTCTATGCCCTCTCTAGATGCAAGCTGTTTGCCTCCTGCTTTGCAGACAGTGAAACAAGGCCATCTTCAGAGACAGGAAACTCTTCATAGGTGTCCAATATCTGCACTCTACAGTTGACAGGGTATAAAGTAGTTTCAACAGGGAGATATGGAAGACACCTAATATTTCTGCACTTCTTCAATTTGAGCCAGAACAAGTGCAAGACAATAGCCTGGGCTGCCCACCCCCTTCATCCCAAATACTAAGAAAAGAATTGGCACTTCCCTGCTCTCATAACTGCAGTTTTAAAAATACACTGCATTTGCATAGTTAGTTCCATTACATTTTTGGTGGAAGAAACCTGATTTCAAGATCTGGTCTCTGCTCCTCTGTTTGCAGCTGCATTATCCAGAGCCCAAATCCCATGAGATGTGCTGTATTTCCAAGCTCAGTCATGCCAGACTTACTTTCCTTCACATCCAACAGTGTGAAGCTTCAAGTTTTCTAATTCTGTAGTGCTGAGAGGACAGGGATTTAAGGACCAGTTTCAAGCTTCACTTGGAGAATATACCCAGACTACAGTCTGACAGCCTAGCAGGGTCAAAAATCAAGAGGGTTTTTTCTCCCAAACTGGTGTAAACTCTACCACAAAGGAGCAGTGTTTCAGCAGTTGTGATTGTCTACCACAGAACTTTTAGACAATTTGCCAATTCTGCAGCAAAATATCTTCAGAAAGACCTATGGACCTGCTGCCATCTTCTTTTACACACAGTTACGTATTCAGTGAAGCACACTCACCTATGCCCCTTCAGCCCACCACAGAGCAAAACCTAGGTCAGAACCTCTCAGAGATCCTGCATAATTTTCAGAGAAACTCAGAAGACAGAAATGCTACTGTGCATAGCCAAATACACCATGAAGTGCTATGTGATGCTACAGAACACATACCACGTGTGCTACACTACAGTTAGGCAGAAGCGGCATCTTCAAAGCAGCAAGTTAACTGCAAGTGCCCAAGTTATGGTTGTTCTTGTTCCTTTGATCAGCTGAGTCTCCCAATAGGCTGTTTTCTGCACACCCCAGAATGCAGAGTATACATAAAGCAATGCAAACTAACAGCAGGAAAAAACCTTATTGCACATATGATTTCACAATGATCTAATAATCATGTCACAAAGCTGAGCAATTAGCTAAAATGGGATATTTTAAATTAGTGTTAACAACTTTGGTGTTAATGAGGCCACAATCTGCTAAAACAGCAGTGACAGCAAAGCAAACCCCCCCTCCCCAAAATGCCTAAATGATAAGCTAGGCCCTAGCAGGGAAGTAAGCAATACTACAGGTATGTTTTTCTTTTGCACCAGCAAACATGTATAACTCATTGAAACAAGAGGTTAAGTTAAAGATTCTAGTAAAATTCAAGCAAGAGCTGGAAATTTATATCAAACAAGCTCATCTGCAAATTACTAAATTCAAGCCAAAAAGCGCCATCAAAAGTTACACCAAGGAAAAGTCTCTCATACAAATGCTGCTGCTAAATCACATCTCTGCAATTCCTGCTCTTGCCAACTGTCACAATACTGGACTAAACCAACAGCTTACACTTACTTATCATAATGCACTTTAAAACAGGAGAAAGAACTTTTGCATCATAGATTAGATTTAATCCTTCTTATTTTCGTATGATTTTGGTGGGAGGTTTTTTTGTGTCTTTAAGGTTTTGTGATTTCATTTGCAATTTACTCTTCACAAGCCATCATTTTAAACTAAGAATAGTTGTTTCTTCTGATAATTAAGAATAATATTTTATGATAGGATAACACATACTTAGAGTTTGCTCAGTAACTTATCTGGACTACTGCTGCTCTCTAATGTTACACTGAGGCACTTGAAAGAAAGTCTATTAGAGTAAAACTTAATGAGTTTTCCCACAAAATAGTTTTGACAAGAATTAAGTCAATTCCCAAGTTTTCAAAGTGCAATTCACACTTACATCCCTCACCCATGTGCTCAGGGGTTTGTACCTTTGTTTAGGATGAGCTATTTCTTTGCTTTGCACGATGACGTGTGCACTGTCCCCTGAGGAAAATGCCTTTGACATTTCGGTAGAGGGAAGAGTGCCTGAGTGACAATTTCAAATCTGAGTAAAGGCAGTAAGCTGTGGGCAAGTTGCCCAACTTCCACATGACGCACTTCATGATGGCTCTAAGAGGCTGAATCTTCCTTGAGAGAAGATAAAGGACATCAGTTGCTTGTGGAGAGTGCTTCATTAGCTTTCCTTGGAGGATGCTCAGAGTGAATATTGACAATGCCATTGTCATTGACAGTTCACTGAAGGAGAAGCATTGTACAGGGCATCCAGTACCAACAGTGAGATCATGCGTCAAATCAGACCTAATTACTGTCTGCAGTTTTGGAATGAGCAGTTGCATGACTCAGATGAGGAGAGAGAATTCCTTTCCTGCTACTTACTTCTCTCATAGGGAAGTACAGGGAAAGAGATGCATAAAATATAGGAATTAGGTTAATTCTGTAGAGAAATTATTTTGTCATATCCATTCACTTCAGCAAAGAGAAGTCTCAAGAAACAGGATCTGTAGTTCAGACACCTGCAGCATATATTCTGTAAGTCAACACTAGACCTATGTACACACAGGATGACAGAGAAGTTTAGGTTAAAAGGACCTCTGCAGGTCCTCTCTCACCTCTCCCACCTTTACACTCAAAGCAGAGCATTTGAACCTACATGGGGATGCCCACAGCCTTGACAAAGCCTTGGTTTGAAATTCAGTCCCCTTCCATCCCTGGAGCTGTTAAAGCTGACTGGATACACTGGATACACACCTGGACAAACTGCTCTGGCTGACCTTGATTTGAGCAGGGGAGGTTCAAATAGAAGATTTCCAAATTCAGAGAGTCTACAGCTTTTCTGAGCAACCTGTCAGCATGGGGTGTGCTCTCTTTGAATTAGACTTGCAGCAGAAATAGCCCTGTTCTAGACGACGGTTGTAGTTAATCTGCAATTAACCCTAGGAGTCATAGAATTTATAATATAAAAATTAATCTTCAACAGGAAATGTTAATGAAGGAATAAGCAAGCAGATCACTCCTTTTGCAACTTAAAATTATCACAAAATTCAGCAGAGGGAAAGAACTTTAGTAATGTTAGTTGGATTTTACAGTATACTGAAGAGCATTTAAAGGCACATTTGAACAGAGAGGCAGGAAAGAAAATTACCAAACTTTTATTTCTTATGAACTTGAACAGCCATAATCTTCTCACCACCTGAAGGAAACAAAAATTGTTATAAACTTACTTTCCAAGGCTCTATACAGTTGGATACGATGCTTCATAGAGAATGAAGATGAGGGACCAGTCCAGTTCATCTTCTCTGATACTAAATTGTTAGTAGAGAAGACAAAATATGCTAGATGGAGGGAAATGAAGACTAAAGTTTGAGATTACATACAGCAACTACTGTGCTAGCATTAAATAAAAGCAAAATCTGATCAAGGAAAAAAACCCTTAGCTAACACACACAGAATTAAGTAGTTAGTTCCAAAGGGGGAAGGAGAAGATATGCAAAATGGAAAAGGGTCTCCCAGTCTAGTGAGGGACCTGCGTTTAATATCAACCAAAGTAGTTTATATGTTCCAAGCAAGTCTCCAGATGGAAGCTGTGCTTTCTCTGCCAAGACGATTCTCTGGGGAAACACTGGATGAGGTCTTCTCAAATAAATAGATGTGAAATGCTCTGGGGGGCTTGGGGAGCTCAGAAATCAAACTCCCCTTCCATTCCCTTTGTAAATGAACTCAGTATTTTAAATCCCCTTCTCTTGTACTTTTTCTGGCACAAGAACCCCAAATACAACAAAACACATCCATCCATCTCCCAAGAAGAAAAAAAAGTGAATTTCATATCAGATGCTTTGCGTCAAGACTGCTAAGGCTCATAAATCAGCTGTCTGATTGCCCTGGTCATTTCAACCAATGTCTGACCCTTTTGTTAACTCATGATTTATAACTGGAAGTTACTTTTTTTTTAATGCCAGATTTATAAACTTTACTGTGCTTGGTTTGATATAATATCCATTTTGTACACCAAGCTATAAGACAGTAAATTTATTGTCTATGAACTGTTACCTTGAAAAATTACATCAATGCAAAGTGGTTTCCATTTAGAATCAATGGGCAATAAATTCATTGGATTTTTTTTTTCTGAAGGGGGGAGAGAACATGATGATATTTATGAGGTCATGAGCGGCTATATAACGGGTGAAACTGGGAGCAGAGGCAACAGACAGGAGTTTGGAGATACAGGGCTAGGCAAAGACGAGATCCATTCAACACAGCAACAATGCATAAGCTGGTATTCTGCTGTCTCATTATTACTGGCTTCTCCTGTCCTCTCTCATCTCTCCCCATCATCAACGCCAGTGAGATGTCATATCAACTCTCAGGTAAGAGTATTTTGATTTTAATAGTCAGAAAGCAGGGGCTGAAGCAGTAAACCCAGGAGAGAAGCAGCTATGCTTTCTGAGGGGCCTTCATCTGTGCTGACTAGCTTACCAAAGGTGGGAATTTCTTTCCAACAGTGGCAGCACACGTGACATCATCAGTGAAGGCTACTCTTTAAAATGGGGGAAGTTGGGTGTCCTAAATATTTATTCCTGCTGCTTTGAGATCCAGGAGACAAAGGTATCTGAGCCTTCTAGCACTGAATGCAAGCTGGCATATACAGCATCTGTCTCTGAGGCAGCATAAGTAGGCATTGAGTAATTTAAAGAAACTTGGCTGTACAGTGATACTTAACTGAAGCTGTATTTAAAAAAGGGGAAATCTACTGCAGAGATTGATGCATTCCTACTGAGATCAAGAACAGGCAAATCTGTCTTACACTACAAAAATCGTGTATTGAGCATGCTATTTGTTTGCGCTAAAGCAGATTCCATTCGGTCCAATGGAACAATGAATCTTGGCTTGAAAAAGCTGCCCTCAAAGTTTGGCATTATAGTATAAGTCAAGATTGAAAGAGCTCAGTAAAGATGCACTACGATCGAGATGGCTGCTGTCATCAGAGCTGACTTGTGCTGGAAGAGTTTCTGAAATGAGTTCTGAAAAGCCAGGCAAATCAAACCTAAAGTTACTGCATAAAGCTGACTATTAAGAAGTGGCTGTTCTTACCTGGTTTTCAGGTACAACAGCTGTTGTGCTGGTTTATAGGTATCAGTAGTCCCTAGTTTGCTTTGAACATCTTGGACTCACTAAGCCAGCATCTTCTTAAGCCTTCCTCTACGTAACCTGCATTTACAGACAACCATGACTCAGTATGGATAACATCTATCACATCACAGGGTGAACAAGTTGGCTCTAACACTACTGCATTTGTTTGAAGACATCCATTAGGCTTATTAAATCTTCCCTGCTAATATAAAGTCTGTACACTGCATAGGATAGAACTCTGTACTAAAGAGGGCTCTTATTTTTGGCTTTGTGGTTTGTTTTGGGTTTTGTTGCTGTTGTTGTTTGCTGGTTTGGGTTTTTTAATCTCAAAATCAATTTACCTGCCAACACTGCTCTGAATTAAAAAACAATACAAGGCTAGAGAGAGGAATTATCTCCACATAGCACATTATTGGGAAGCTGCAATACTCTTATGGAGCATCTTACACTGAAATCCCCACTGTCCTTTGCAATTGTCCATTTGTAGAGTGAACAAACGATGTGGATGACAAAGGTCTTCATGTTCTTGATCTTTGTCAAAGATTTTGAAGTGTTGAGGGATTATTTTCAGCAGCTAATTTTCTTACAAATACACCCTATTAAGGAGGGATTCTTACCCACCCTGCAGGTAAGAGCAACTAGAATGCCATAGTATCACCTAAAAGTGCAACTAGAAAACAATCCTCATCTCCACAACTGGAGTTTGACAATAGCACCCTCTCACTGCCCACTGTTTTGAATGTCTGCTATATATTAGCAAATATGAAATTTACTGCTCAGATTACAAAAGCCTTATTTACCTCAAGTGTAACACCACTCAGGGCTCCTGCTGAAGACCTGCCCTGGAACACAACCCACTTACAGGATTCTAAATTCTCTATGCACCTACAAATTAATTCCATCAGGTATCAGCAATCTGTTGTTTCTGAAAAAGTAGTAATATCTGTACTGGTACACACATTAAATGAGAGAGATGACTGAAATGCATTGAGAAGCATAGCTGCCAAAATATTCCTACATTTATCCTGCCCTTCACCCCATTTTATTGCATTTAACAGCTGGAAACCAAACAGGCTAAAAGGCCTTAAGCAGGAGGTTTTGTCTTTATTCATAAAAAAGCTCCAGCATAGGAGCTAGTTGATAAAGAAATGGACTAAAAACTGGTGTGAGTTCCCCAAGCAATGGGAGCAGCTGCTGTTGGGTCAAAAAACTTTCCTAAAGAAAGATCTGCCAGAGAACTGAGGATCTGGCATTAACATCAGGAAGGTGTCTCTTCTCAAAGCTTTGAAAGAAAAAAAAAAACAAGACAAAACACACACATATCCCTATTATATTCATTAAATGAGGATAAGCAATTTCATTATAGTCTTCATCAGGCTGCCAACAGACTTGATGAGAAATCATCTAAGACAGACTGAAACAGGGATGCAAAGCAAAAAACCCTCTTACCATATGCCTGCTTGTCATCTTCCATTTGCAGCTGATGAAGATCCAAGATTAAATCTGGAAAGGCTGGGCAGCCTAGGAAGCACTTCCCTGCTGCAGCTCCTGCCAGAGCTCTTGGGCACACCGACTGAAGACAACAAAGGAGGTGAGGATTTACCATAACAATATATGGAGGAGTGCCCATGATCTGCATGTTCAGCTTTTGTAAATATTCTGTCCCACTCCTGGGTATTTTCTGGAATACAGCATTATGTGCAGGCAACAGATAGCTGACATTTAGTGAACTGGGACCTTGGGGAAACCTGCTGAGCAGCCATGCTTGCAGCTCAGTATTACCTGGAAAAGTCTCCAAGTCAGTTTAGTAAAACTGATATAACAAAACCAGGGCAAGGCAAAAACTGGCCTAGAAGGAGTTAGCAGACAAAACAAAACAGCGGCCTCTTAAAAATGATCAGTACTTGCAGAAGGTGCAGAATCAATAGCAATAGATGGTTCTGGAGGCAACAGATGCCTGCTGAAGAGGGCAATACAGTTTGCCTCTGCTGAATCCCAGATCCTGCAAGGAGAACTGGCACTGCTGCATCAAAAAGGTTTTCTGTTTTGGTTCACTGAACATTCCAGACTTCTGCTGGCTCCAGCATCATGACACACAATGCCTTGCAGAGGTTCCTGATTTCTAAATGGTAAAACATTTCATTATGTCTCCCCTCTCCAGGTCTTAGCCCCAGCAGCTACAACCCAAGGGAAAATATCAAAGAGGTAAGTAAATGACCATCTGTCACGGAAACAAAAAAAGCAAGACTCTACATTTTAAAATACATGGAATTGTTATCATCATTTAAGAACCAAAGACTTCATAAACAGTATAGACTAAAATATGCCACAGTGCTCTTGAAGCAGGAATAATTTAGCAGTTAGGTACGTGGGAGGTGGGCAAAACAGCAAATAATCCAGAGCTTTTCATTCTACCTACCCAAAAAACTGCTTTACTAAATAAAGGCCAATTTCCAGCTTCACCAGGCCAGGCCATTAACCAGTATAAGCTGCATGTCATTTTCCTCCACACAACAACATAGGCTACACAGTATTATCAGATTTGTTATGAACCATTAGGTAAATAGAGAACATAATCCCTGCTGAATTAAACATAAAGGCAGACAACAGGGACCAGTTTTAGTGCATCATCTAAATCAGAGGGACATGGGGCAGTCGCCTCTTCTTCCCTCAGTCAGAACACAGGGCTGTGCAGTCAGTTGGGCCACTGGAGAATGGACTTTCCCACTGGGAACATTTATCATCCAACAGTAACCTGTCTAATGTTGTTTGACTTTAGACTTTCTATGGAAATCATCCTCGAATTGCTTTGCTGGGCCGCTTCTTGACCAAGGACAGGAAACAGTACAAGAAACGTGGGAATCTTTCCGAGTGCTTCTGGAAATATTGTGTGTAAACAGAAGAACAAAGTCCCCCTGATTTTGGTTGCATAATTTATACAGATGTCTGAAAACATGTTTATAGATTTGCTTTTGATTTAAAATGAGAATGAAGAAGCATGAAGACAGCTCCTAACTTTAGATTCTATGCTACTTGGAAATTAATAAATTCTTGATGTTTTGCAATGATGCTGTGAGCAGTGTGGTATTTACTTAAGACTTCAGCACAACAGGAAGAAAGTAATGAGACAAATTGATAAATGTGCAACATGAAAAGAACTTGGGCAAGGGAAGTAAGATTCCCATGGGTGCCCATGAAGCCTCTCAGAAGATGCCTCAGCTGCATCTAAGTCCAGAGACAAGAGGACTTTCTTTTGTTGCTTGGTCTCTTGACATAGCCTGGGATGCCAGGGAGAGAGGGTCATTGCTGCATTCCCTGATGATGCTCAGCCAGTGAGGGATGGCAGCTTAACAGTGCCCAATCTCCTCCTGACATCCCCAAGGCACCACGGAAACAATCAGCACATTTCAGTATCCGGATCAAGCATCTGCTCCCACTACCACTGGAGAGAAATAATTGCTCAGTCCCAGGTACTTCCCAGTAATATCTGCAATGAATAAAGCTAAAGATCCCCCTCCATGGGATGGCAATCTTGACAGTATGCACATTCTCAGTCTAAGCTGTGAAGCTCTACCTTGTTCAATACATGCTCTGCACGTATCTTATGCCAACCAAGGCTCAAAGAAAGCTTGACATAAACTTCACTTAATACACATACTACGTCAATCGCAATAATATACATCATAAATCTCTGAATGTGCTGTTTAAACAAGGCTTGATGCAGCTTGCTCACCTCACATAAATTGTAAGACAGACGAAGGCAGCTATGGCAAAGAAAAATGTCCTTACAGCAGCCAGATGCACCGTGCAGCTACTTGAAGTCTTCTGAACATTCATCCTTACACAACGGAGCAGTCAGTGCCTGTCTGGAAGTTCCTCTTTTCCTGCCTCCTCATCAGTCAATAAAAACTGTAAGAAAGACTCCAAATTTATCTAAATGAGTAACCATCTAAGACAGATTTATTTCATAGACACGGAAAGGGGTAGAGCCTATAAACACTGGAGGGCATAGAAATAAATCTGTTCAATCCCGCTTCAAATATTGCAAACATTAAGCAAAATAAGCAAACCCCACAAGAGCACCTATGTACAATCAGGAAGAGGTCATGAGTATTTTCTTACAGGCCCATTTTCTAGACATTAACAACACCAGAAGTAAACACACCCCGGAAACAATTTTTCTTTTGCAGCATATTTTGTTTTATTTATAAAACCAGAAGCTCCTTTAAAGTCTACAGCGAAAAATCACACCTGGAAATTCAACCCCAGCTGAGTATTATAACAATAAAATATTCCTGATGTAAAAACTCATTTGATTGTGATTTAAAACTTGATTCAGCTGGAAGATAAACTTATCAATCCATGACTCATTCAGCAAATACTCATCGCACTGGAAAAACACATTCAGGTCCCTCCTGTTCTCACAATGCCATGAAAATATTTGCACATCAACTCCTCTTTTAAAAACAGAATTCAATATTTTATGAATACAACAAAAAAGAAATTGCCAGAGAAATCCATCAAGGGTTTCTGAACTGCTGCTGCCCCCACAGGGGGTGTTAACTGCATCATTACTATACTTGCATGTTTTCCTTTTGGTCACCAAAGAAGTGACCTCCCCAACAGCTCTAACCTGTCCATGATGTTTAAATTATGCCAGATAAGGCAAAGTCACATAAGCAAAACAGCATGGGCAAATCTGGCTGCGCTATTTACTCCACTGGTCTTTCAGAACAGAACTGGATCTCATTTTGACTGCTCCAGCAAACTAGAGAGACTGAAAGAGTAATATAAGCCAATGTAGAAGCTACCAGTTCCTGAAAACTTATGGAAATGAGGTCCTTCCCGAACAGCCTGACAAGGCATTTGACCGCAAGATGTTGCGGTTCTAGTGAGATAAAAGAGAAGCTTTAGAAACTGGTTTTTGTCCTAAACCTGGTTTTGCAGCGAATACCACTTGATTTTTGGGCGAATATTTAGTTTCACCGTCACACAGAGCACTGATTCACCTCCTCATTCTTATGTTTTTCTTCCATACCATATTTATTCTATAACCCAGGACTAACATAGCCCCAGACAAGGACCTGCACCTAAGATTTAGTCAGGATTACAGACTTTGAATTCAAGCTCCTAGGCACATGCACCTTCATTATTATATGGTCAGAGGGTACAATGTTCGCAGAACTACAGAAACTAGGATGTCTAGGATTTCTGTTGCTGTATGATCTTTCTGGGCACAAATTTACAGTAGCAAGTGGTACAAACAGGGTTAACATCTCCAAACAAGAAACACATATAATATGATCAAGGTTTTACATAAAGGTCAGAAACTTGACCACTTGTAGCAAAGACAACACAGGATACAGTGAGTGAAGTTCCACAAGTTATACTCCTGTATTTGGTTTGAACTGGAGGTATACACTGTGCAAGTCCTGTGTCTCTCTGCCTCTTTTTATGCAAACAACACGTTTCCAGACTTACGGATGCAAAGCCTTTTTCAACTATTAGGCGCATGTTATCACTCTCCTAAACTAAGCCCCACTGTTTGTAACATGGATGACATGTATACCTGCAAGGACATTGAAACCATCTTATTTTCATACTCAGGAAATAACATACAGCAAGAATTGCTTTTCTACACTTCCCTTCTGGCTTCCACTTTCTACCTATTTTGAAGGAGACAATCATCCTTACCTGAAGCATTTACATTGATCTATTTCTCCAAGTCTCAAAACACATTAAAGCAGTCAATGTAAGCGCATCTAAACAACGGATTCTAGTGCATAATTTGACAGCTAAATTAGTTAAGAAACTTCCCAATTAAGAAAAGAACCTGTAACCGAAAGCATCTTATTACATGTTTTAGAGCAAATATTTCAGAGAGTGTGGTTATAAAGCAGAATACTCTATTTGGAAAGTGCTGGAAAAAGACTAGGAAAGGTATAAGGTGTTGCCGACATTTTCCTGCTTGAGTACATGACTTGCTATATGTAAACACCCATCAAAGTCTCTTATTTTAAGAGCCGTTTGAAGTTTGAACACAAAAACTACTATGTGTGGACCTCCGCTGATTTACAACACAACCGAAGACAAGTTCAAGCTGAAAAACTGAAAGACAATGAAATGCAGCTTGAGAATAAATAGAAAGCAACAGATATAAACAGAACACACAAGCACACTTGGAAAATAAAGCCAAAGAATGCTGCCTGGGTCAAATTAGACTTGAAAGTCTGTCAAAATACCTTTGAAGTAGGCTTTAATGACAAAGATTGTCACTGAATTGATTCTAAGAACTAGCAAACCTCTTTAGATGAATATAGTTTTCCTTCGAAGATCTGCAGATCACAGTATTTGTAACTCAGTCAAACCACAGAAGCTCACCAGTAAATGAAACAAAATGTGAAAACCTTCACATAGCAGAAAAAGACAAGTTACACAGAACAAAAGGATGAACCCTGTGTTACATTCCAACAGTGTTTGTTGAGAAGGCTGAGGTGACGAACTCCACAAAGAAAATCTGATTACATCCAGCTTTGATAAACAAACGGGAAATCAGACAAAATCTGCTAGGTTTAGGAAGCGTGTCCTGCTTAAAGAGCACTTTGAGACATTCAGCTTGAAGCTAGAAGTATTAATATGAGAACAAGTCCTTTGACATACTGAAAGAGAAAGTGGTTACCACTTTCTGAGCCACAAACTCACACCATGCAAAACTACGTTTTTGTCCATGGATTTCTACAGCCAGAGCCACCATTGTAAAGAAAGAGATTAAAACTTGTATAGGAAGTCAACAGTGATAAGAAATCTGCGGTCTGATGTTCCAGTTTGGCTCCACAATGTGTGACTTTTCAAGAAAGCAGAAAAAATAAAGCTCCATCTCTTTTATCTTTTTGGGTTGTTTTTTTTTTTTTTTGCATTATCATGACAAAAACAAAACAGGGAAATGGCTTAAAATTTCCTATTCATTACGTCTGGATTCAGCGCATCCAAATATAAATCAGCAACAAAAAACTAAGATACAAATCTGCTGTCCAGAGCACAAGCAACACAAAAGATCGCCTGTAGCTACCTGAACTGATAACTAGGCTATAATGCCTTGATATAAAAGGTTTTCCATGTATCTTCATTGAAAAGCAGATCCTGTACAAGGAAATAGCTCCTGAATTATTACTTTTTTGTTTCAATTGTTATTTATAATCTTATCTGTAGTGGAGTTGCAAACCATTTACCCTCAATTGATTTTAAACACCCACCTTGAGAAACACAGCTTTAAAAGGAAAAGCTATAAACAAACTTGGTTCCAAAACACTCATAATGAAAAACATAGGGAATAGCTTTGCTTCTTTTCACTTCAGTTTTTGATGGGCACAAGCTGGTGAAAGGCATTTTGATGCAGAATAACTCAGTTTTTAGCTGCTCATCAGAAAGCTTTTTGGATTCTTGAACCAGCTACGGTGATTTTAGAGCTTCAGAGCATCAGAATCTTCAGTTTAGATCTTTAAACGTTGAACAAATGAAAATTAAGAGCTTGGTTTCAATGCTGGTTTCAACACATCTAGCCTACATGTTCCAGTCTGTTAGGTTCACCACTGCAGATCATAACCACTGCATCTTTTCAGACTCTTACTTGCCAAGTTCAAATATACAAACAAATCCCAGAACTCTTTTGTATTTTGATCATCACTGAGCAGTCAAAAGTTAGAAACATAATCCATTCTGCATCGAATCTGTGAGGTCAGGAAGAGAAACAGCCTCATAGTGAAAGACTGTCTTCAAAGTCATGCCAGGAGCGAAGGGGTATGGAAGAAGATTTCACATATGTGACTGTTCATGTTGGGAAAAGACAGCCAGATAGATTCACCACTAGTATGTAGCGAAAGCAGAGGAAAAGAGAATGGGAATTACACCAAGTGGTTTTACTGACACAAGTGCTGGTGACTTCAGTGTTGCAGGTGCGAAGGCAATTTTTCCTTGTTTTCCATACTGTCAGCAGCCACTGCAGCCTCACAACTTGCGTCCCTGATGTCACATGTAACACAGCCCTTTAAAAAGGAACAAGAACATAATAATTTAAAGTCTTTTTATATTTCAAGAAGTCAAATCCTGGTTGCACATTGAAAACTCTTGAAACTTCTCACTCCTGGGCTCAAAATCTTTCTACAAGCAGAGATTATGCAGATATATTCAGAAGCACTTTCATCTCCAACTTCTCTTGTCTCAGAAATGAATTCTTTGGTTAGTGGAACACACAGTTTTAGCTTTGAGATAAAAAGGCATGTGACTTCCTTGAATTTGAAGGCCTCATCTTTCAGCCTGATAACCCAGATGCTCATTAAGGATTTGGACTGCAGTCTGAACAGCAACAATACTGACCAACAAAAGGCTGAGGCACCTGAGTGTACTGACAGACCAGATTTTTCTTGTTCTTGACAAATAGTGTGATACTGAAATCAAATATTGAAATACAAATCCTGCACCTTAAATACTGAATACTTGTATTTGCATACCAATGCATCTCAGAACACTTGAGATGTTAACATTCAACAGCCTTTTCTGCAAGACCACTGGACGTCAGTTTGCTATCTGAATCAAACACGTGGTCCTAACCACAATAGGACACACACAAGACTCTTGTATTAGGCAAACATTAATTTTCTGGCCTTGTTCCAGAGCCAATGACTTGGATTTCTCAATTTTTCTGCTCCAGGAATAAATACCACAGCTCAGAAAACTACATTTGAAAACCCCAGCACATAAAGCAGACAGTGCTATAACAGATACTTGATTTTTCTGCTGCATGAGTACATGAATACTGCCACTGGCTAGCCAAGGCATGAACAAGATACAGATTCCTTTCACAACTCCTTACTTGGGTGCTGATTTCCAGTGGGACAGTCTGGGTCCTGATCCATGTGTGTACTTCTGCAAGCTCCTTCTTTTGCCCATCTGAAAACCATGGCTGTTGCTTTTGCATGACTGCCAGCTTCTCCAGATCCTCCTTTAAAACTTCCTCTGTAATTCTGCAGGTAACAGACACCTGTGAATACAGCTGCACTGAATGAAGCAAGGCAGGCACCAAATACAATCACCTTGGGGAAGTCTCTTCATCAATATCTATCTATGGCTGAAGTCTAGGGAACACCAGCCACTGAAAAGTAACTATAGTTTGTTAAACATTATTTGCTTTGTAAGGCTCCTTTCAACAGTGGTCTGTCAGGGTTTTTTGCTGTTATTTTTTGTTTAGAGTTTTTGGGTGTTTGGTGTGGTTTTTGTTTTATTGTTTTATGGTTTTGTTTGGTTGGTTTTTAATATGGAATCTCATTGCAAATATAAGCGCTAATTACAAGCAATTTGCCAATAACATTTAAGTATTTTTAGCCCTTTATGCATTCTAAGTACAGGACAATAACCAATCCCCTTAACACTTCAGCAAAGAAGTTACATGCTTTCACATTTTAACTGATGGAGGAAATGGGGAAGACAAAGAAAACAGACAAAAGGAAATAACCAGGGCTTAAAATGCACAAAAATACACCTTCCTGAGGTTCCATTGGTGTGTGCACTGCTCCCACAGTCTCATTCTGAATTCTACAGTTCTATGCACAATTCCAAACCACACGTCAGAAATTTTTCACGTTTTCCAACCTGTTTGGCATTTGGTAAGTCATTAGAACTTGCTCAAGTGTGTGATCCATCATCATCCAGGCTGACTCATGGCTGGATTTATGAGCTGTCCCTTTTTCTTCTGCTTCCTGATTCTTTTCTTTGGAAGCTTCAGAAGAATCATTGCTGGGAAAATACTCGGTGCTCTTCCCACTACCTGAGAATTACCATGAAAAAGAAAAGGAATGCAGATGTCTTGAGAAATCCTAATAATTTAGCACAAAAAACACCAATGGATTCTTGCAAGCTAGTTCTGTAATACGAACACAGGTACTCCCAAGATGATTGCTCTAGCAAGTGATATGCTGCTACTGAGAATTTAAAGATAAAAGTGCATTCTATTAAGAAACTTAAGATCTTCAAAGCTTTATTCATTTGTCTCAAAATTAAATGGCCTAACTTCCCTGCTTCTGTTTCAAGAGGCAGATTTACCTTTAGGCAGATTTACCTTTACACAAAGAAGATGTAAGCCAGTATCTAATGCAGAGGAAAGTAGTAATTAGCAAAAGAGTAACTTACAGCTTAAAGGAATGGCTTAGATTGCCATTTCCAACTACAGTGGCTGAAACAAACTTGGCTTCAAACAGCGAAAGCTGGTGACAAGTAAGGACTACAGATCCTCTTACTGAGAGTTTCCATTCCAGTATCTTGTTATGAATTACCAACATGTTAGGAAGCCACCTAGCACCAAACATCCAAATCTTGAATTTCCCTACCTGTGCCAGAACCAGAAGACTCATTGGAGCTACAGCCTGAAGAATCAGACAAAGCTGACCCACTGCTTGATGCTGCTGAACCTGCACCTGAGGGGGAGCCCTCATACTGCGAGTGGTCAGTAAATTCACTAGAAGCACAACGGTTAGCACTGCTAACACTGTCTTCTGGATCATTGTCCTGCAGACAAAAATCAAACCAAACATATCCATGGCAATTACATTTGACAAGGGAATTTCATGCATTTACTGAATTTATCACATGTTGACCAAGTTCTCAGATCAATTCAATAGGTTTGGAGTTTCTACTCTGAAAATGCAGGCAGTCTAAAACTCAGGGTAACGCTCTTCATGGTGAAATCAGCAAGCACCTGCACTCTAGGTTACTAGTTTCTGCTGTAGATCCTTCCCCACTGGGTCAAGACATTGTACTGTTGCATAAAGTCAGTATTTTCTGCTGACAAGAGAGCAGGAGTCAGTTCCCTTTACATCCTGTTAGATGGCATGAAGCAGTCACATGCACCAAGCAATAGTGCACTACCATGAGAGTATGAGAGCCTTCCCCTGATTCACTCTGTGAAGCTCGCAGCTTCAGTGGCTACAGGTACAGCAACTCCCCTTCCAGGACCCTACCCTGCAGTTTCAGCTGATCCAGCCTTTCCAGCCCAACCTGGATTCAGGAGCCAGCATTTTTTTCCTTGCCTGCAGAGCTCAGATTCCTGCCTCTGAGTTTACCGCGGAAGTTGGAGAGGCCTTTTCTATGCCCAAGTATGGAAACCGCCCCACACGGATCCCTGTTCTTCGGTCATTAGCTGCATCCCTGGGAGACAGAGGGAGTAATTAGAAGTGCATCTTCCCTTTGTTTTGGCTCTCCACAGAGACTGTGGGACTGGGTGAAAAAGGATGCGAACTGTGCAGCACTAATCAAGTCCCACATGCATAAAATCCCCAAACCCAAACTTCTGGCCAACAACTGAAAAGGCTGATGCCAAAGTGCTGAGTAAAAGCAGCTCGTGGCAGCCTAGACTGGAAGATGTCACATTTACACTTCTGCCACTGGCTTAAGTGCCAATGCTCTACTGTTACAAGATCCCACGGCTGCAAGTATCAACAGCTTTGTCCACCTCCTGTGCTGTTTGTGCCCTGTGGTCTACATAGCACAGCCACTGGAAAAAGCAGCCAACAAAAACTGATGACCCTGAAACACAGACTATCACTGCTAGTTTTGTGACAGACCACCATCAAAGTCAGGGTCTCTACATTAAAAAATCATGCTACTTACACATTTAGCTTCTGTATACGTTTTAACATCAGTACTAGTGGAAAGCTCCATAGGTTTTGGCAGCTCTTCTTGAAGCAAATTCAACTGAAGTGGGGAGCTGCTTCGTGAGCTACTCAGCAGTAGGACCTGGTCACACT
Source organism: Psittacus erithacus (assembly GCA_009867235.2). NCBI lineage: Eukaryota > Metazoa > Chordata > Aves > Psittaciformes > Psittacidae > Psittacus > Psittacus erithacus. The sequence goes on along the minus strand of WYDI02023490.1, from coordinate 15,510 downwards.
GTTCCTCTTGCTGGTCCTCCAGGGATGTGTCAAAAGTGACTGGAAAGGGCTGATCCACAGTGTGTGGTGCTATTGGTGATGGAGCAGGAGGAGATGGGGCTGGAGGTAGTACAGTGCATGGATATGAAAAGGGGAGATACACATACTGAGGCATCTGGGTATACATAGGGAAACTCTGAAGAAATACAGCCATAAACGTGCCTCTGTTTGGGGGATAAAATGCTTGACATGACTGAGCTTCACAGCATAGTTGTGATGATGACAAGGGCTCAGGTTTTAATGAGTGAATGGCAAGCTCCTCTCCTACAGAAGAGGCTGGAAAACTTGATAGTGGATCTGAATAGACAGGAAATCCCATAGGAGGAAGGACATTCATACTGGAGGAGCTCAAACAGGACACTTCTGAGGGAGAGAAGGACTGTTTCTGAACTGTTCTTTTCACACATTGAAGACTATTTCTATTTTTACTGGTCGAGTGGCTATCTGAGGACTTTCTCTGAGCTTTCTGGCGCTTGAATTTTCCATGTTTGCCTTTTTTACAGGTAGATGGGCTCATCTGCTTTGAAGTGGAATCTCCTAAGAAGGAAGAAAAAGAGGCACATTCACTGAAATGACAGGAAAAGAAAAAAGAGGGAGAGAACAAAACCATTCAGACAATTGAGTGTGGTTTATTCAGCTGACTTTCCTCTGGGTCACTGTTCCACATGCTAGAAGGATGGATTTGCTGACATATTTACAACATTATCCTTCACATAATCAATGTTCTTATCCATCATTTTGGCCTATCCCAATCAGATTTTTACATTCCTTGGGATTTGCAGGGTTTTTGCTATAATTATCTGCTTTGTGAAAAGCCCAAGAGAGCAACAGCCAAGACGGAGCAGACCTTCTGTGTGGGCAATGCTGTTGTCAAGCCTTGGCAGTTCAAAGGATGTATTCTGTTTGTAGCCCCAGTAAGATACTTGCTAAATCATACAAAGGAAAACCAGACTCCTTGCTAGGTTGGTCTTTGTAAGTCATTTACTAAGTCTTTACGTCTCAAATCTGCTTCGTACCTTGGCCACAGGAATGTCCTTTGTTATTTCTGCTCCCCTGTTGAAGGTAAGTCCTAAATGGAGAGAGCAAGATCCTCTGGTGGAACTTGTCAATGTAGTTCTGCTCTTCCTTTTGAGTGTGGGCTGACAACGTCTCTTTTGTTAGCCCAACTGGCTTTAAGTCCTCAGGCACTGCAGTGAGATTCTGAGCACGCACAGGAGGCAACTCAATTTGTTCACTTCCAACAGTAGTATCCTCCATTGTAGTCACTTCTTTGAAGAGGGAAGAAAATAATTACTCACTCTTTGCTCTGTTCTTCTGATATCAACTCCCACAACACCCAGAGGGTTACACACAAAAGAATCTAGTCTGAGCAACTGAGCAGATAAAGGCCACAGAGGCAGGGTGGCGGGGGGAGAATGCATACTTTACAATCAAATACAGTTACACTAACATCAACTGAGCAAATTACTTTGCATGGTCTGGAAAACCTCAAATTCACTTTGAGATTACAGAGGTACTTCTTTCTTCACATTTTCTTAGTACAGTAGCAGTTAAGATACTCATTTGAAGCTCCTATTGTATTAAAATGAAGTAACACTGGCCCACTAGTCATTCTTATTTTAATCCTCAATGGCCAAAAGCACAGTGCTGTGTTTGAGATATGCGATTAAGTTAAAAGGGAAAAGAAATAGTTCACTCTGTTAAAACTAGGTTTATTGAAATACTGTAAAAATTTCCAGGTATACAAAATCCAGGTATTGCAGAGTTCATATTCATGAGAACGTATCTCAAATGGACAAAACTTTCTCACTGTGTACTTCAGTCTGGAAACAGTTTAAATGGAAGAATCAGTGAGACAAGTCAGTGTTTTGCGAGTGTGAACAGTACCTGATTCAGGGTGTGGGACATGCACTATAGTGCTGCTGTAACTGCACTGGCTGGTGACAGACACCACACTTGGAGCCTTCTTGGACAGGGTCAGGTCTGCCAGAGGAGCTCTCACCATGCCTGCAGCTGTCTTGTCTTTCAGCGTCTCTTCCTGATCAGCGGACACCAGAGTTTGGGAATTAACTGCTGAAAATATAGCAGTATCTATTGGTAAATGACAAAGCTTCTATAAGGAATTTCATTCCAAGCAATGCTCCCGGTTCATCAAGTGGTTCAGAAACAGCAGTAACTATGGAGACTATTAAATAAGACAGTCTTATATACAATTAAATGTATAATCCATATGCCAAAGCAATGTCAGCACATACTAAACATGGCATAAAATGAGTGAGCAACAGGTTTATTTAGCAACAACAAAAAATAGGGTCTTTTGAAGCATTCTGTGTTCAAAGACTTAATATTGTTGCTGAATTGTGAGACAAGGTAAGCACCTTCACCATGTAACTGAAATACTTGTGCTGTTAGTGTGACAGCTACTCTGTTGTCTAAAATGATTGTCAATACACTTTGTGTTACCTGCCAGTGCCTCAACTTCCTGCTGACTTTGCTGGACTTGCTTGTCATCTTCTGAAGATGATGATGATGTATTTGCAGAAGATTTACATTTCCTTTTGAATGCTGGAATACTGCAGCTCTCTAGATATCTGAAATAAAAGCATATCACAGGAAGCTCTTGCTACCTTGTGGTTTTTTTTTTTTCTCCATTTGGAGAGACACACATTTGAACATCCAAACTGGAGATCCAGGTGTTGTTAACTAGTATTTTAAATTCACTGCAGGAAGCTCTGGGCACATACATGCTTTCCAGGGAGTATTTTAAACAAATTCTCTGATTTACTCTTTAAAAGAGAAAAAAGGGGAAAAAAGAAAAAGAAATGTTACCTTCTGGGTTAAAATATACCAACATTCTATAAACTATATCAACTCTTTTATATGGATGTTCTCAAGATGTATATTGAGAAGACACTGACATAATATGCCCACTGAAATCCTCCTAAACTCCTATGCACCAGTGGTGAAACTATCAGTAGGCAATCATCAACAGCTGCAAACAGAATCTTTGGGCCCTAAATACTTCATTAGTGTGTAATTCAAATTGACTTAGTGCTAGGATGGATTGCCCAGAGAGGCAGAAAACTTTACAAACTATCCCAATCCATCCCAAATTTGTCTCACAACTCAAACCCCAAATAGTTCAGACCAATGTAAACTGCCTAGATATTTACCTTCCACCACATATTCTTAAACTTGTATCACTAAAATCACTTTATAGTTCATTACCTGATGATGCTATCAACACAATTGATCTGCTGATAGGAAGGCACACGTGGAGTGTTCTTTGAATCACCATAAAACACATTGCCTGGCTCTTCTGTGCTATCACTTCTCACTGTCTGAAGAGAACAGGAAGCAGTGTGCCTCTTCCCTAGAAAAGAAGAAATCCTCAAAGACTCCTCTCAGAGGCAGCTAAACACCACCCCCACTGAGAAACATATATATATATATAAACACACACACAAATACTGGGATACATATATATCATACAAGGATATATGGCCTATGACAGCACAGCTCTCATTACTAAATTATTCTGCATTTTCATCTCAATTCATATGTTTTGAGAATCCACATAAAGTAGCTTTGGGAAGCTTCTCCAGTAGGCTTACATTTGCTTCACACAAGCCTGCATTTTCACTAGAAAATGTTAAAGAAGTAAAACTATTAATCTAGAAAGAGCTGGATATGCTCCTCTGTACCTTAGGGAGCAGTTACAAAGTTATTGTACGTTTAAGCCATGCTACAAACTCATGGCTACCGATCTACAGAGAGTTAATTACATTAACTTACCTCCCAGTACTTTTGAGCTCACAGCCTGTTCGTTTCCCTTCTGTGGCTTGCTCCTTGATGCAATGTACAGCTGCTGGCCGAGATTCTTGATTCGGTTGACATCTGCACACATCTGCTGCAATGTCATCTCGAGATAAGTGAAACATGGAGTCAGAATACAACGAACAAAATGAGACCATAGGAGACCATTAAAATGGGTCTGGGTTCTTGTATTCTCCAAACGGTGAGGGAGCTACAAACTCCAGCAGACTGTCAGCCTAAGCCGAGCATCTAACTGGTATTTGTAAACTTAATTAATCTAATTATCACGGTTGATTTAACTAAATTAAATCCATGGTGAGTTCTGTACATGTACACAGTAAAAATAGTCATTTTTAAAAACCATATTTGTACTACTCTGAAGGCAGTGACACATTTATGGGCTTACTGGTTCCTGTATATCCTCTGCACAATTCCCATTGGAGTCACTTGAAGATGCTATGCTCATATAGTGCTCATAAGAGCCATTGCTTCCACGACTTCCATAACCACTGGAAACATTGCTGTGAACTGGCTGTATGAGGGGAGAAAAACAGTCATTAAAGAAAAGAAATCATCATCTTAGAGGACAAAAAGAAGAGAACAACAGACTTTAAACACAGAACTTCAACTAAACAAAAATATTAAGTGAAAAGTCAGTATTGCTCTGGGCTTTACCACATGCTTGGGAAAAATTCCTTACCATGCTTAAAGCTGTTTCAGGATACAGATTTATCTTTATCAATTACACTATACATATATATATATTTACATTAATTCCTTATGTTAAAGACACGGCAAATGTGGCAAACAAACTATTTTTTCCTAATCATGTGGGCTACTCAGAGCCACATTTTTAACGCTGTCACACGAGCGTGTCTCCCCTTAGAGCTTTCCTTTCAGAGCTTTTTATAAGATCATTCCCAAAGTAGTTTACTAAACAGACACACGTTGCTTTAGCCCCTCACTGAGGCCAGCCAGTGTTTTGAAATTCTTCCACCTTCCTTACTTGCAGAAGCAGCTTGTAAATTTGTCCTTGCAATTCTCTTATCTCTTTCTCAACATGGCTTGTTTCTTTACTTCTTGCAGCAAAGACATCTTCATTCAGAGGGCTTCTGGAGAGAGCCAACAAAATTTCACTATTCATTTAAATCTGATGAAGAAAAGGTAGCTAAAACAGTTGGAACAGATTCTTTATCATCACTAGTTTAACTATTTTGCTGAATAATCAATACGAAGGGATGTCATCTGTTCCACTAGAAGCTCTGCTAGGATAGTGAGGTAGTGTTATGAGAGCAGTGCTTCATGTGAAGCCCCAGGGAAGTCAGTACACCAGCACAGTGACAGGAGTTAAGGTTGACAAGCACCGACACCTCTGTCTCCTTCACTCAGAATACAAATTCACACCCCATAAAAGATCACTTTGAAAAGCCAAAAGGCCATCTCAAAAAGCCATTTCCTAGAAAAAAACAGGTAAGAGGGAGGCAGACAGTTGCATTCCAAATCTCTCGGAAGCAAAGGAGAAACGTGAAAAATAAACTTGCACATTCAATACTAATTGCTTTTTTTTTAAAGAGGTTTTCTTGGTAAATACTTAAATTCTGTAGCAAGTGAATGCTCCAGAAGAAAAATCCAAAGGTCATTTTAGCTACATGTCTGTCAGGTTATGTTTTTTGTTGTTGCTTTGGTGAGCCAACCATGAATGAATGTAAGCTAATCATTTGTTAAAGTCATCTACTTTTTACATGGCATTTTAGCTTTTACTCAGCTTTCTAAAACTGATATCTGATTCAGACATGTTCATTATCAGGATATTTGGACATCAACCATTGCAAAAACATATGTTAAAAACCAAAAAAGTTGGCTTTGCCTTTTACTTCAAAGTAACTTATTTTCATACTTAAACAAAACGAATGCTGTTCTGAAGGAATGGGCTACAAGACAGATGCCAGATAACTGTCACAGACTGCAGGAGCAACACCAGATCCCTAGTTCAGAACTGAGACTGTTTCGTTTTGCAGAGCATTCAACGAAAAGCACTTGAACAGATCAATTCTACAGCTGACTTACGTTCGGACTTTGTGTCGCCCAATGATGAACACTACTTTCCTGCTCCAAGGATTCACAAAACTGGACCAGCTGGTATCCAGTATGACATAATCCCCATTTTGAGTACAAAATCTAATAGGTAAATGTTCAAAAGGGGGTTGACCAGCGAATTTCAGGACTGAAAAAAACAAACCCAACAAATCAAGAAACAAGGTTTAGTTTGCATTACGACACAGAAGTGCAAGCACAAACACTAACAATGGGGTCCTTTAAAACTGGGCTTGAATTTGCTTTGATCAAACTGGTTGCTTTAATTCATTAGTTTATTTTTGTCTACACTGCAGATCAGTCACATGCCAAGCAATATGATAATGAAAGAAAGTTAAAACCAGTAGAAATTCCTCTTAAAGCAACTATACTTACTCTTCCGGTGAATAGCAATCATCAAAGGGCGATCTTCTGGGTGCAAATACATCAGAATAGACGTTCCAATTAAATCCTGAGGCAAGTAACCCAACAAAGGCACTGCTCTGAAACCCAAACACATTGTCACTGATTATAATATAGTTCTGAGTATTTAAATCCTTAACCCTTTGCTTGCCAGTGAAGTCCCCATGCATGATCCACAGTGGCATGAACTAAGGCTACAGAACATTTTCCAGCTCCATATGAACAATCTAATGATCATCCACTGCAATGCAAACACGTAAATACTAATGACAAACACTTCTGTGCCTGGAGATCTGGTAGATTTTCATATTTGCAGGCAGCTTTGTGCCTGTCTATATGTAAAGAGAAAATATAGCACAAAAAAGGATCTTGAATAAGTGTCACTATGAAATCTGACATGGAGGCTGAAAAGCGTGTTGTAAAAATACTCTAATGGCTCAGCAGGAGACAGGTTTAGTCTTGCCAATTTTGGTCTAGCTCAGTACAGCTGTATCTTCACACTGCAATCCCCATAGCTTTGCATTATGTGGGTTTTCCACTGTCTTTGTTACCACAGACCCCCCCATTGCCCTGGATAACAAAACCTGACTGCAGTCCTGTTTAATTCACACGTTAAGTCAACAAAGGAGATGATATTTGTCAAGCTCTAGATGTTTTTCCATGCGTCTACTAACACAAAACTGCTTTGTTTAATTCACTATTGCCAACTGCACAGTTCAACTACATTACTTGGGTTTCCAGCTGCATCACCAAAGGATTTTTTGCTACCTCTCCATACATACCTCACAGGTCTTAAGACTCAAATCTCACCTGTCATCTATGTCAAGAAAAACACATCCAGGGGTGTGAGTGGTGGTGAAGATTCTTTTATCCATAGGGATTCGAGGAGCTAACAGAAAAAGTAATATTTATTGAAACAAAATATGCACTAAGGCAGAAAACCTGTTACTTTTGCTCATGACAGCAGGTCATTGGCTCCTGAGCTTTTTTAATGGCTCTCTGCTTTCTGAAACATCGCACTACACAGCTACAGTGTACAAAGTGCTACAGGCTGCTCTCAAAAATAGAAATAGTCAGAAGAGGTCAAATTCTTTGGGACCTTGCAAAGAAGGCACAGATGCTCTGGATTTGCATGCATGAACACACACAAATTGGAAGTTACCTGGGTGAGCCTACCCAAGCACAAGTTCTAAACAAAGGTAACAGACTTTCATTTTAATGTTGGCTTGGTTTTTTTGACTGCAGTCTCCTGACTTGCCTTCATATCCAGAGTGAATTTTCTCAGCCAAAGCTAAGCAGCAGGATTCTGTATCCACGTGGACAGAAGTACACACATGGACTAAGTATGGTGTGATTCGGAAGGGGTAATAACGTGTTTCTTGATCTTTACCACTCCTGAGGGAAAGTAAAAGGGATTAATGCACTGGTTTCAAGACTCAAGATACTTTATGCCAGGGCTCAGAGCCCTGCAGAGAAGTTACGCTAAAGCACAGACCCTGTTAATCAGGATTTCCTAAGGTCCTTAGTATATTCCTTTGCAATCTATGGCCAACAAATTCAGCAATACTGCTCTCACTCCCCTTAAATCCAAGCAGGTGGTTTGCCTCCAATACTTGCACTCAGAGGCTGCTCTAGAAATGCCATTACTCTAACCTTCTAATTCTCAGTCAGAAATGCATTCATGAGAACCACTCATTCGGTTTTTGTGCTCTCCCTCGAGTTAAACAGTTCTTTTTGCTGTCTATTCTGTACCATTTTTAGGAAAAACCCAGAATTCTGTCTCTCTCAAGCTTTGGTTCACTGACCAGCGTGAGACTCCTCCAGCCTCAGTTCACAAATAGCTGTTGTACTTGGATGGACTTCCCATGAGAATTTGTCTTCCTAGAACGTGTGAGCAGCAGCTGCACACAACACCCTGGATGAGATCTCAACCAGGCCTTTGTAATGACTCTTTCCAACTGTTTTAATTTCAATATCTACTCCAGATCTGACAAAGAATTCAGATAAATTTCTGGACACTATCACTTACACTAAAAGTTACTTTCTTATTTCACACTTAGTTTTGTAACATGTTTCTAGAGAGTAGTGTCATAAAAACTACTGACAGCTCCCCCTCCTGGAAAAGAAAGATGCAAACCTTCCAACACACTAGTAATGTACTTGCCTGATCCTGCAGAAAAAGGACTTCACCTGGGCAAATTCATACAGAGAAGCTAGTAAGAGGAACACACATTGGAAGTATAAGTTAATAAAGACCTATGAGAACTATTTTAAACCCTGCATTTTCTAGACTTTCTGACCTAGACCAATGTCTCTGAACCTGCTCTGTACTTGCTAGTGAATCAGCTGTGCAACAGCCTGCTCCTACCTCAGGTGTTCTCCCTCCACTCTACCCCACTCACTCTTGGAGAAATAGCTGACCTGGAACTAAATTCAAAGGAAACACATATGATCTTTAGAAAACCCTCCTTTCCAGTGCATCACTATGGAGAGAATAGGTGAAAATTCCTGGCTTTAGGAGCCATGGACCAAAACCTATATACAACCAAGAGATACGGGGAGAGGAAAGTTCAGTAACAGTTCAAAGCAAAAAAATAATTCCTCCATAGGGGCAGCACTGCTGTGCTGGGTAGGCACATGACTAGCTCTCACGTAGTGTAATCCTTGGCATGTTAGTGTTCGCAGCCTCTGATGTCTCACATCTTTTGCTAGCAAGGATTTTGGATTTCCCAGCTTTGATGCCAGAACAGCCCCATGGTTAGGTGGGCAAAAGCCATGGCTGTGGCACGCAAGCTACACTTGAATTGCTCACAAATAACATAGGACTCAAAAGACACAATTTAAGCACATCCAAGACTAAACAGCAAGTCAGCTCAAAACCTGGGTTTAGTGAGCTACGTTCACAGCAGGCGGCAAGCGGACCATAAAGACAAAGCACCTAAGCAACCGCAAGATGTAGATTAAATAACTTTAAACTGACAATTAGACCTTTACTTTCTTTTTAAAGAACAGCAGTACTTGGAGGAATGAGTAAGATGATGCACGAAACAATGACCTCCTACCCCAAACAAGTGTTAAGCCTCTAGGAGACTAGCTAGGACTAGCGGCATAGCTACTTCAGTTTTCAAAGTGAAAAGAGAACAAGCGTTGCTGATGTATATTGCTAGCATACGCATTTAAAATGAACAGCTATTCTGTCCTCATTCTGCAAAGACAGAAAGACACATAAAGCATTTAAGACCATTGCCAAGCCTCACCTGCTTGACTTTCCATGTTCCAAAGAGGCAGGTGGGACTGATCCGTGTGTGTGTAGAACACACTCACATCCTGAGGGACAAGCAGCTCTACAAACCGGGAGGAATCCAACACTTTCTTCTTGCAGTTTAGAATGGATGCTGCCTGCTCAGAAATATGCACTATGCGTCCAGAAAGCAAGGAAAATACAGCCACAAATGTGTCCTGGAAGAAACACCATTGTTAAAAACGATCCCCCAACATATGGTACCAGTATTGTAAGGATAAAAACCCAATCAACTCAAACCCACCACACACCACAACCTAAGACAGAGGTTCAAAAATGGGCTCTTAGCATCCAAGTATGCATGAGCTACTCCAACCTCCAATGCTGCAGATAGCTTACTCAGGATTTACAAACGCTGGCAAGTCCGTAGTATCAAAACTGAAACAGATTACAGTGATGCTTGCAATTGTCCAGAATGATTTGCTATCAGAAAAAAACACCCAAACAGCAGAATAACTAAGTCCAGGAGCACAAATAAAAACCAAAGTCCCTCACAGCTACGGACCTGATCAGCTTTGAAAGCTTTCTGCTCAGTGAGTCTCAAGAGATTACTATGCTGTAACTGGATTCTCAGATAAGATACTCAGAAGAGGTATTTGTTGCTTCTGGGCCTAAAAAAGGAAAATAGGTTTTTCTTCACTTGCTGCTGCTGGGTACTCTGAGTCAGCACAGATAAGGAATAGTCTTGATCTACCTTTTAAAGAACAGTAGTCTGTGGCTAAAACTTCAAGGCTTTTCAATTTTATTTATCCTAGTACCATAAAATGATATAAGGAGACTAAACAGAGTGAAACAGTGACGAACTCTTTAAATATGCCGGAATTCCTTACAGTGTTTTTTGGAGTGTGTTCAGATGCAACTGCCACCAGCTCTTCTATGCTGTATGTCATCACATCTGTCTGAAACACTCTTCGGTCACTCAGGGCCTGGAAAAAGTCATTGTTTGCTAAATTGAAGAAAAACAGGAAAAGCAAAACAAACACAAGGAAGTCAGTAAGGAGACTATTTTGAAAGTGTTTCTTACAGCCCTTGTACTCTTGGCATCTTTTTGGTGAAGTCCAAATGAGATGAGGAAAGCCTGTGTAGTGACAAAGGGAAAAGGAATAGTGCTTACACTATGGAGTGACATATCTTACAGAAAATGAGCATGACAAGTTGAAATGACAGAATATGATGGCAAAAGAACAATTTTAGCTACTTGGTTCTGTTGGAAAACACAGGCTACCAATAATTTTTCAAAGTGGAAGAGCAATGCTATTTTTTCAATATATACAGAAAGTTATTACCAGGCACCTATTAGCTACAGGATGCTGAAGAAGAGAAGCAGTAGGTGAGCATTTCAACAAAAAAGATACCATGACTATTTAAAACAACCCAGAGTGCTCCAGAAAAATCAAGTGTTTGCAGGACAACTGGAATGCTTTCCTTTGTTTTAATGTTATTTGTTGCCAAACACATCTACTCAAACAAAGCTGCTGTATATCTTCTATGCTTCCAGATTTTTTCCACATACCTTGGACCTGCTGGACACACCGCAAGGCATAGTTGAGAGCACTGATTGTACTGGGCTTGCTGGAACTCCTTTTGTCTTCGGGCAAACACCTTTTCATTTCTTGGATCATCATCACCATATCTCTGTGAGACTGGCTCCAATTCATTTGCTCACTGTGAAACAGAGGTTAAACTTTACCGGAGACTTCTGGAATAGGAGCTTCTTTTCTGTCAAGCAATTAAAAGCTTTCACTAAATTAAGTTTATAGTCTTAGTTGCAGGGTCACAGAGTATCCTGCAACATTTCCCGTTGTACCTTTCTCACTTCTTTGATGCTCAATCGTTTCTCCTCTGCTTTCCGCCTTTCCGACTCCAACACGCCATGGATGGCAAAGTCACATCATGATCAATTAAAAATAAGCTGATGTTTACTCTAGATTCTGTAAATTTCACTGGTATTAAAATAATGAATAGATGCCAATTCTGTATCTATGCGAGTCTCTCTATCCTTGAAGTCTGCAACTAAATATAAGCACTTCAGCGTAACGTGAGGTACTGAAAATACACCTGATGCAAAGGCTTCAATCCTCACATAATTTGGGAGGCTTCAACAGCAGCAAGGTTAGTAACAAGATCTCCCTCTTTTGACTGAATAACAAGCAGTTACTAACCGCCAATATCCTCAAAACACTGTTTGATTCTAATCCTACAGACTGGATATGAACCCCATTAGTTTAAATAACTTCTGGCCATCTGGCATTGTTATTAGTATACTGTTACTGCATGAATCTCTAAATGAGTTCAAGTATTGCATGTTAACTTCACATCCTAGATCAACATTGCAGAAACTATAGCTCCCTGCTCTACTACTATTCAATACAGCCTCTAGATTAAGCACATGTAGAAGCCACAGAGGGGCAATGACTTATCTATTCAGCCTGTCTAAAACCGAGGTAAACATCTCATCAGGAGCTATGCAACAACGATGTGTGATCTACACGTGAGGCTATCATCAGCATCACGGTTTGTGATTCAGACTTCTCTGGCGCACTGAAGTAAGTGAGGACTTTGCATCACAGCTACACCAGGTCCCTGACTGCGACTTCAGCCCTCAGGTCAGGGCATCAGCTCAAGCAATAGGCCAGCCGGCACTCCACGCTGTCAAGTTACCTGTTAACCCTGCCGTGCCTCCCGAAACTTCCAGGTGAGCAGCCATGTGCCTCCCGGCCGCAGAAATCCGCTTCCTTGGCGTTTGGCCCATTAAACCCTGTCCCGCTAGAGCCGCTCCCCGGACACACGGCGCACCCCGAGCCCGCCTCCCCGCGCCGCCTGTCGGCGAGGGCCAACGCCTCGTCCGACCCGTCCGCAGCCGCCGCTGACCAACTCGCTCCCCGCTCAGAGTCGCCGCGGCGGAGTTTGCCCACTTCCATCTCCGACCCGCAGGCCGCTACAGCGCGGGGGCATCGGCGGCCGCTCGCTCCTCAGCGCGGTCGGACCCTCGGAGCGGAGCAGGGCCTGCAGGGAAACACACACCGCGGAAGGCACGGTCCGGCCCTCCCGCTCTGCCTCCGCCCGCGCCCCGGCGGCGCCTCACGCCCCCCGGCCCTACCTGCGCCGGGCCCCGCGGGCTGCCGGAGCCGCACGCCGTGAGGCGAGCCGAGCCGAGCCGAGCCGCCGCGCCCGCGCCCCCCAGCGGTTACGTAACGGCGGCCGCACGCGGCGGCCCCGCTCCCACACACGGCGGCCGCGTGCCCCGCGGGAAGGAGGAGGCGGAGCCACGGTCGGAGCCGCTCTTTTATTGGACGGCGCGAACCCGCCGGGGCGGGGCCGCCCCCCACCGCCCCCCGCGCGTACCCGCCCCTCACGCGCCGCCGCACGAGGACCCCGTGCGCGCGCCTGCCCCGCCGCCACGTGCGGCGCCGCTCGTCCCTCCCCGGTAGGCGGTGCCCTTCCCCCCACCCCTCCCACCGGGCTCCCGCGCCGCTTGGTCCCAGGTAACGGCAGCGCGCGGGGCCCGGCACGGAGTGGAGCGGGGCCCGGCACGGAGCGGAGCGGGGCCCGCCCAGCACCAGGCAAGGCACCTCGTGAGATGGGCCGTGCTTGTTAGTGATTAATGGCAGGAGCGTCTTAAGGCAACAAGGTGAAGTTAGTCAACATCTCAGTAATCAAAATAGTTTGGCTTTAAACAGCAGTAAATGGACTGAAAAATGCAGCGGGTTTCAAGTGGAGAGGCTGAAGATAAGGCACCTCCAGGGGATCCGAGTTTCTTCCTGTAACTCATGAATATATGCTCCAGACTACAAAAAGAAGAAAGAGGTTGGACAAAGGACAGTCTCCTTCAGCCCCGAACAGTGCTGCAGGTGAAGAACCTCATATACTAGAGATAACTAAAGAGAGATTTCAGAGCTCCCCATAGTGGCTTTCCTAGTTTTAGTTTTCCTTTGTGCTTGCACAGCAGTATTTCTCACCCAGGACTACATGTCTGTTGGCAATGGTTACTGCAGTGTTTCTTACTGTATTACAGCACAAACTTTGTCCTCCCACGAAATGCTTGGGGATCAAGGAGAATTCAGATCAAACACTGGACTGTACGTTCCCTGCTCTGCTATGATGACCCAACATTAGTATCATTGCACTCAGCAGCAAAGTCTCTATTGCCACAGCAGTACCCTTGGAACTGCCACCCTGGATTTATCTAGCTAGAAGCTGGGGGACATGAAAAACCAGTTCTTGGACAATGGAGGGAAACTGTATTTCTCTTTACATTAATGCAACATACAGCTGTAGAAAACCAAGGTTGTTCCTGTATATTCTAAGTCCTTGCTGTTCTCACTGTCACCCGTTTCACTGCACAAGTGGTTGAGATTCAGCTATTGGAGCTCCCACGGTGGTCACAGTTCACCACTCACTGCTATTTCAGATTAATGTTTATATACTTCCAGCTGAGTATCCTGGCTTTATTTAAGCTGTACCCATCAGTGAATTTGCACCATCTATTCCAGCTCTATAAAAAAATCCCCATTTTGGTGAAACTTACCAACAATGATGATGATGATCATGACAACAACAGCTATCAATATCACCCACATCTGTGAAAAAAGCCATACACACTTACTACAAAGCAGGCAGCAGCATTAACTGGCCTTCAGGGTGCAGAAACACAGCCACTGCAAGGTACTTTTGCACCATGCGCTAGATCCAACACAGCAAGTAACACTTCTTCAGTAAGCAAGCTCAAGTCACACTCTAAAGCAGGCTATGCATCCAGGCAAAGCAGACCAAGTTCTTTTTCACTGTGCCTCCGTGCAAAGCCTGGCTCAGGTGAGTATACAAGCAGCAGTCAAGAACTATTAAACACCATTTCCACTCTCACCCTATACCATCTTTGCTGCTCAATGAAGATGACTCCAACCTTTGCCAACAGTTCCAAAGTCTGACTAGGTTCTTGCTTTCTAATACTTCCTGCACTTTTACTCAACCCATGCATTTTTGGCTGCCTTCTTCCTGTTCCCCAAAGCCACAGATTACTGAGGTGTTTCCCTCTGGCGATCACCAAATCAGTCTTGCACCAAGCAGCACCACTGGTAATCCAGCTTTTGGTTACTTTATCTAAGCACTATGCCACATTTTAAAAAAGATGCTGTAACTTCAGTAGCATTGGATAGTCACTTCTGCCTTTTGAGATGCTGACTGTAACAGTAAGCCTTCACTGCAGTATTGTATAGTGTATTGTATAGTAGACAAGCCACGGTTACCTTACAGTTCTTCCACCAATACTTTCTTTTCAGCTTGGCTGCACTGGTCTCAAACTGGGAAGCTCCTGCCTGCAGTGCATCAGCACGGTCATCCAGCTCTGACAGCTTCTGATCTCGCTCCAATACCTTGTCCACGTTCACTCTCATGATGTCAACAACCTGTATCAGTTAATGCTTAAATTTATCAGTTGTATCAACCAGTGTGGAACTCAACTGCAGGCAAGAGGCAGCAACACACAGTACTCTTAATGTGCTTTTCTCAAAAGTAGGAGCTATTGCCTTTAGGAAACCCAGCCATAAGCTTACACAGAACTGTGAAATCCGCCTGTGACTGGAAGTCCCTAATGCCTACTTTAACACGCCAGGAATGCTGGCATTCCCTTGAACATGGAGCAGAATTCCTGATCCGCTTCAGGAGTTGAGGCATATACACATGACAGTCAACCACATGTCAAACACCACTGTTGGTAGCCAGCCTGGCTTTGGGGCTGTCGTGGTTTAAGGCCTGCCACGCAACCCACTCACTGCCCCCCCACCCCTTCCTCCCTCAGCTCCCGGAGGGATGGGGAAGAGAATCAAAAGAATACAACTCCCACAGGTTGAGATAAGAAC